>JAGKTI010033626.1:0-11630 GCA_018397915.1 Birgus latro | reverse complement strand
ATATATATATATATATATATAATCACACCACAAATTACGCCCAAATAGCCTAATGTCAGTACTTAGCAAAATTTTGGTAAAACATGTTGATATAAAATTACCTTATTTCTTATCAAGCATAATCTTATACCAGGGGCTGGATACTCAAAAGCTGTCCCACATTAGGACAACTGGCTGTCGTAAGGAACTTAGGATATGCTAACTTATGCCACACCTAGGACATCCCAAATCACCGATACAAGATTGAAAGCGTCCTAATGTTGTCCTAGGGTGTTTTCCATGAAGCTCACCAGAGGGCAGTAAGAGCGCCAGCTGATTTGTCATTAGCCAATCACTATTGCAGTTCACTGACGTAAACGCCAATGAAAACAGAGATTCTCCGAGAATGTGACGGGTGCTCAGATTCAAAGATAAACACAGAGTGGCTTAGTTGAGAGTATCTCTAGTACTTTACGGTACATAATGTTAATAGTGTGCCAAAATATAATGGAAGGCCCTCCAGTTAAGAAACGCCGCCCTAACTTCTCCGAAGAAGAATTATGTACAATGGTTCCGGAGGTGTCGAAATAAAGGAAAATATTATTTGGAAAATTAAGCAACACCATCACATCCCGAGTCAAAGCAAATGCTTGGGAAAGTGTAAAAGATGCTGTAAATAATGTGAGTCATATTCAGAGAGATGTGGGAGAAGTGAGAAGGAAATTTACACACCTCACATCAGACGTGAAGAACTAACCTGCTGGTGAAGGAAACATTTACTGGGAACAGGTAAGTGAGTGATGGTTATCATCATCTAGCCGCTACACTATTTGGTACATTTCCATAACTACACCCCACTCACTTTGAAGCTTATTTTATTTTATTTTTCGATGTCTTATAGTGTGATTCAGCTGAATCTGATACTCATTTCTGTCAGAAAGTAATGTTCGGGGCACAGAAAGGCCACTGCTACAGCGATGTGTTTTACGATCGGGTTATGCTTTGGATGTTTACCAAAGCTATTCCCGGGTTATGTTCGCCTACGACACCCTCCGGGGGTGTCCTAAGTTAGGACCAGAGTTACGACATGTGACGTCACAAGATGGCGGCTGAAATGTTTTGAGTATCGATGGAGTGGGCACCGTTGGCGAGATATGACTGTCGTAGCAAGATACGACAGTCCTAAGTGTTTTGAGTATCCGGCCCCAGATTACCAACACAATTTTCATTTTAATACAGCATGCCTTACATTTTGTTTGAATATTTTAAGAGATATTTATGATAACTGGGACACAAAAATGCCGTCGGTTGTCATCCTACTAATTTTCCAGAAGGCTTTTGATAAGGTCCCCCACCTAAACTAGAACTAAAAGCCCACGGGCTCTCGGATAAACTGTGTTCACAGACTGGGGACTGGCTAACAATTCGCAAGAGGCTTATAGTAGGCTAGAAGTACTGTAACTATAGTCTCGGTGCATGACTGTGCGGTTGAAATTATCATACCCTGGCATCCTACCTGTCAACAGTGAATCTGATTTCGTGGTACATTATACACAAGTCATATTATACACGATTATTATTATACACGAACATATTATACACGAACATATTATACACAAATCACACTCGTGTCATATTATACACGAAATCGGAAGCACAGTTGACGGGTAGGTTGCCAGGGTACGATAATGACAACCTCAGAGTCACGTGCCGCAACTATAACAAGAGTTTCTCAGGGTTAAGTTCTAGGATAAGTTCTTTTCACTATTTATACTGGCGATCTAGAAAATGGACTTACTTCTAAGGCAGGGGAGACAAACTAATTAAGGAAGAGGGTGAGAATCTATATAAAACGACCTGGATAAGTTAATAAATTTGAGCGAGAAAAGCTGTTGAAATTTAACGCACATACATACAACTTAATGCATTTTGGCGAGAACAAATAAAATATGAAATACATACAACTTAATGCATTTTGGCGAGAACAAATAAAATATGAATACCGCATGCTCGATTCCCTACTAACGGAAGCAAAGGGCGAGAAAGATTGAGAAGTTATTATCAGTAACGACCTATATAATTAAACACAATATAACAGCCAGTAACATGGCAAACAAAATAATAAAATGCTCCTCTTTGCTACAAGGAACTTGAATCATAAAATGTCCAGTGTAAACTCAATTTGTCGTTAATTAGACAGTTAGAACACTATGTGCAGCACTGGTCCTCGAACTTTATTAAAGACGAGGACAATCTTGAGACAACGCAGAGCAGAGCCTCAATAATGATCCCATCGCTGCGAAATTGTACTACGAATAGCGACTAAAATTTGTCTAAGAAAGTGACGACTCGAAGATCTGATACAAGTATTTAACATTCTTAACATATATTAGACGATGTTATTAAAGGTCATTTGTTCGAAGTACAGAATGATACTGTTACTAGAAATGATGGAATGAAACTCATAGTCAAGAGATACAACATTAACGCAAAGGGAAATTACTTTAATATTCGCATAATGGAGCAATGGTGTATGTTAAGCAACAATAAGTAGTGCAAAAACTATTGATGCATTTACAATACGACTATACAGGCCGTTACTAATCCAGTGTACATCCAGGTTGACGGATATGCTGACGACAGTGAGACGACTGCCTAATTACGAGAACATTCTGCGGTTCTGAATGCTCTTTTTTCCACTTCTGTAGAGATTACATAGTGCACAGTTTTTCCTCTTCTACCTGTCTGTAAACAGTTTTATGCTTAATTTTTCTAATCAGTATCGTGTTTTTCTATCGTTTTGCTGCGGGTTTACGCCGAAAGGTGTGATGAATGAGGGACAGCATTCCTTTTTCCTATCGTTTTCTCACACATGTTGCTTGGATCCCAGTAGATTTGTTTTCCCAACAGATACCTTAGTTCTTTGCCAGTAGACCTTTTATCTGTATCTCCCATGCACACGTACCTATTCCTGTGTCGTTGTAAGTCTGCTGATCTTCAGAATTAAGAAGTATAAATCACTCAAACTCAACGGACCTAACCTAATCGTGAAGCTGAATAACTTAACCTATCCCATATATCGAGGTTGATTTTTTTTTTCCCCAAATATGGGATAAAACTTGCTAGTCCGTTCCCTGGGTCCCAGTAGTCTCACTACTTGTCCTTAGTGCTAATACCAGTCTCCCAGGACTATTTCATTCAGGACCAGTGTGATTGTTAGCAGGGGTATTTTTTCCTGCACCCACTGGGGTGCTCAAAAATAGTACTTGCCTCTAACTGTGTCATTCCCTCATTCACTCACTGAGTTATTGTACTTGCTTGAAGAATGGAGACCAAGTCTTATGGAAGGAGTTTAGGAAAACGAAATCTTGTTCATTGGTAGAATTCCCCCAGGCCAGTTTTCAAGCAAGGTGGGAGCCACAAGGTCTATCCCCCACAAAGGAGGCAGATCCCTGGATGCCCCAACCAAAACCGTTAGCCATTTACTTAGGAACACGATTTGTTTGTACAGTGGCAGTTTCTCCCGCTCAAAGTTATAAGCATGGTGGGACCACCCCCGGTGGCAAACCACCACAGGCAGGACAGCTCCTGGTATTTTCGGCCAAAGCAGTTATACACAGCCAAAACATTTAACTGAAGAACAAGAAATTTTACATATTAACAGATGTTCATCCCAGCCATGATTTAGAAAGGGAGGAACCACCAAGGATCGCTTCTCATGCGGGTAGAGGTAATCCCAGGAGTTGTGACAAAGCCATTGTGCATGGTCATATTGTTAAGAAGCGAGATTTGCCAGTTAGGTAGTCGAGAACTTCTCAACGTTTCCCGATGTTTACCGTAGGTTCCGGTACGAGTCAGAGTTGCCAGCAGTCTGCTATTGCGAGCGTAGTTATTTCCTAAGTTATGCATTAATTTTAGTGCTCTTTTTCTTTAATAATGTTTTAGTTATGTGACTGTTAAATTATGCAATTCAGTTTAAGTTTGTAAGCTAATGTTTAGTGTTACGTACCGTATGAAAACTGGCATGTTTTGGTTGTCTCTGAGTTGGTAACTGTGCTCTCTCTCTCTGGAATACACAAGAACTGTGGAAGTAGATCATTCTAGTACAATGCAAGCATATATATAAGGATGGGGAAGAGACTAGAGCGAGTTCAGTCGGTTTTCAGTTCAGTTTGAGTGTAGGGCAGTGTCAGTGCGCAGTGAAGTTCGGTACTTGTGAAAACAGTGAAGTGTTGGCAAACAGCGAAGTGTTACTGAAGTTCGTATATCATGAGAACTTGTGAAAATAGTGATGTGTTGTCAAGCATTAAGTGAAATTACAATTAAGTTTGCATAGCTCCAGTGCTTGTGAGAATAGTGAAGTTGGAAAGCATTAAATGTAATTACTTGGAAAATAAAGACAGTGAACTTAAGCAGCCAGTGTTTATTTACAACGCCTGAGCTTATGTTGTGTGCTGTACACCTAAAGGCTGACCATAGGAAGAAAAACTCAGTAGGCAACGTCCTTCCTATACTGAACTACTGCTGTTGGAGCCTGTGGCAGTGTGGGACGGGGACGTAACACTGGTGTCAGGAGAATTGATAATTTAAGTGTTGCAGTGAGTCTAACCTTCAACATGGAAGCAGGAGGTGTGCAGACATTGTCTCGAGCTGGGCAGGAGGAGGAAATGTCCCTGGTGACGATTGTGAAGCTATTACAGGCACAGAATGAAGGACAGAAAGAACTCAAAGAACAATTACAGGCACAGAAGTAAGAACTCCAAGAACAGTTACAGGCCCAAAGTAAAGAACAGAAAGAGCTTAGGAATGAAATCAAAGAACAGTTGCAGGCACAGAATGAAGAACAGAAAGAATGATATGAACAGCTTCAGGAGGCATTACAGGAGCAACAGAGGGAAGTACAACTGAGGATGCAAGAATAGCTAGATGTATTCATGGGGGATATGAAGGAAGAACAGCAACAGCTTATGGAGGAAGTAGATGCCAAGCTAGAGCAGGAGAAGTATGAGGTAAGCAATAATGTGATGGAGTGTAGACAGCATGTAGACAACCAGCTGAAGCATGTTGATGACAAGTTGAAGACAATTAGTGAGGGAATGGTGATGGAGTGCAGACAGCATGTAGATAGCCAGTTGAAGCATGTAGTCGACCATGTAAAGATAATTAGTGAGAAAATTGAGGCTGTAGAGAAATATTGCACTGGCAAGCCTCAGGCTAGTGTACAGGGAGCATATGAAACGAAAAGACAGTGTATGGCTTGACAGATCCCAAGTATCTAAAGATAGCATTACAGGGTTGATTAATCAGAATGTAGGAGATTTAAGTCCTGGACTTAATTATGATGCCCCTCCTGTTTTTACACCCCAAACCAGTGAAGTGCATGGCTATAATGTGAGTCCAATTAAAAAGAAACCTCAGGAATTTGATGGCAGATTATCTTGGGAAGCTTACCGTGCACAGTTTCAGTTACTTGTGGATCAGAATGGTTGGGATGATAGGCAGAGAGCAGTGCAGCTTGCTACTAGCTTTAAGGGTGCCGCTATGAAAATTCTGGGCCAGATGTCAGTGATGGAGAGGAACAATTACCAGGCCCTTGTAGAAGTGCTGGAACACAGATATGGGACCATGTACCAGACTGAGGTTTCCAGAGCAGATTCCGGAGCCATGTACAGGCTCGAGGAGAATCCCTACGGCAGCTTGCTCATGCCCTGGAGAGTAATGCATACAAGGCGTACCCTGGAACAGCACCTAACCTGTTGGCTATTCTGCTGAGCGACCAGTTCATCGATGCTCTTGACAGTGCAGACAGTGCAAGTGAAGCAGGTACAACCCAGAAGCATTTAAGAAGCACTAGCCAGGGCTCTGGAGTTTGAGACCTACATCAAGTCCAGTACGTCCACTTTTCAGACAGACCGTAGTGCAGGATTCAAGGCAAGAATGGGGCAGATATGTGAAACGGAAAAATTTGAGGAAAGGTGCTGGTACTGTGAAAAGCCAGGACATTGGAAAGTGGACTGCAACAAGTGGAAGAGAAAACAGAAGATCAGAGGTTGCTGGTTCTGCGGGAAGCCAGGACACAAGAAGGATTATTTCTGCAACAGGAAGAAGGGGCAAGCACAGAACAGTGCAAGGAAATCCCTGATTTGCAACAAACGGGTGTTGGACATGTGGTGAGGCAGGACACTTCAGCTATGAGTGTCCAAATGAGAAGCATGAGGGTAGATTAGTGACGGCTGGTGACGAGAGGCAACAACCAGCCAGTTTTTCCCAAGAAGTCCCACCACTGAGGAAATTCAGGAGAACCTTGAACAGTGTGCGAGAAGACAGAAGAACAGATGACATACAGTGTAGTAGGAAAGGGAATCATAGGAAGAAATACTGCCATACTATAGTGACAGGGCCAGTATCAGATGAAGAAGACCTGAAGAAGATGTAGGTGGAGGATACAGATTTACAACCAGTGCTAGAGTGGATGCAACAGAGTACAGTCTGACCATCTTGGGAAGAAGTTCCCAGGTTAAACCCTGCGACCAAGAGCTACTGGAGTTAGTGGGATCTTCTTCGTTTTAATAACAGGCTACTGGAGCGTCAGTGGGAGACACCCGATGGTCTCAGCACGTATTATCAACTGGTTGTTCCGAAGAAGATGAGGTCCAAGATCTTGGATGAGTCCCATGACCAGATCACTAGTCAGCATCTGGGAGTGAAGAAAACTTAAGTTGGCTGCGACAGAGGTTCTACTGGACTGACATGCTTCAGGATGTTGAAGAGTGATTTTGGGCCTGTGATGTGTGTTTTGCCAAGAAGGGACCCAAGAAACGTGGTTGCGCCCCTCTTCAGCTGTGCCAAGTTGGTACACCAATGGAAGGAGTCAAGGTGGACATTGTTGGACCTTTGCCACTCACTGAAAGAAGAAACTGGTATATATGTGTTTTTTGCCATGGACTACTTCACAAAGTGGCCAGAAGCCTATGCCATCCCCGATCAAAAGGCTGTGACTGTTGCTCAGGTGTTGGTTGACCAGTTTTTCTGTCATTTTGGGATGCCACAAGAGTTACATTCAGACCAAGGTAGAAACTTCGAGTCTGCTGTGTTCCGTGAGTGCTGCCAGTTATTGGGGATCAAGAAGACCAGGACGACCCCCCTAAGGCCACAGTCTGATGGGATGGTGGAGAAATTCAGCTGGACCCTGGGACAAGAACTTGCCAAGTACTGTATAGATGGTCAAACTGAATGGGACCAGAAATTACCCGCGTTGCTGATGGCATATCGGTCTGCATCCCATGAGTCTACAGGCTACACCCCCGCAAAATTGAGGTTGGGCTACTAGTTACGCATACCCATTGATTTGTTAATGGGAAGACCACCTACAGTCACCATCGGCTATGCGAAGCACCTACAGAAAAGGCTGCCTGAGGTACACTCCCCCAAAAAAGTATCGAGAGCTTTCTAGCACGATACTCTTTGGAACATTGGACGACGTATCTGACACGTCCGTACCATTACGTTGGTAACACTGTCTCAGTGTTTGAAATCTACATACGTATGATTGTTTACTAGACCCGCCTACTTCTTGAATTTACTCACATGGTAAAAGAGACTATTTGCAATAGTCTTATGATAATTCAAGAAACTATTATAAGGAAAGGTGCAAAGATACCAGGTAAACCCTGCACTCCAGTGTTAGTGTTATTCATCTAAGCCATGAACACCAAAGAAAATGCAGCAGTTTCATCAGTGACGATAATAAAACATTGCAACAGTAATTAGCCACTTTAGTATAGACGTAACCATCTTATCCCTGTCAGTCTCATCACTAGTGAGTTATATAGATATGTGCAACTGATCATGGTTTGTAGAATATGTTGACAGTTAAGATTTCCATACTTAATAATTGAAGGAATTGCATAGGGTCAATGAAACTGTATGGCATAGGATTTTTAAGTTTCATCAGTATTTAGTGTAAGAACCTCCGGCACCAATTACGTTATTAAGTCTCTCCGGCATTGACATGACAGTTGCCCATGTCATTTCACAACCAGCTTGATTCCGTAGCTGCTCCCAGGCATGGTGAACTCTCTCCACCAGTGCATTGCGGGTGCGAGGCATGGGGTTATGGTCGTCGAGGTGCTGTGTCATCAAACCCCATATACAGTATTTTCTATTGGGTTAAGATCAGGTGGCCTGGGTGGATGAGGTATCACTATGATGTCTGGGTGATCGTCAAACCAGCTTTCACCACGCGCGAATTATGCACTGGACTGTTGTCATGCACTAAGTAGAATGGAGTCTTCTCTTGCTCAGGATACAGTAGCCTCCTCACAAACTCCAGCAGAACATCGTCTAATATCTCCATGTATTTTTCACCAGTAAATCTTCCTGGTCCAATGTTCACAAGCTCACCAACCGCTCCTACATGTATGCAACCAAATATTCCAGCTGATACCCTCCCACTCCTTCGTGTGCCCACACATTGTTGGTGTTTCTATCTGAAATATAATTATTTGGTGCTTTATTAAAGCCTCAAAGGCTGGGGAAGATCAGCCACGTCAATATAAATGGCTGTGAATTTATATCCATGTTAGCACAATGTGACAAGGGGTTAATCTGCTATATCTGAAGTTAACACTATATGAGAGAGTGGGTGGTAGGGAGCGGGGGACTACTTGGTGCCGTCCCTGCGCCACACATTTTTCATCATCTGGTCGCTAGTACAGAAAGTTTTCTCATCACAAAAGACGATAGACTGCCAGAAATTGGGTGGTTTACTGGAATGCTCTACTGTATATTCCTTTCTCCTCTCCATATTTTCTTCAGTTAAGTTAGGCTTCTTTGCATTTTTATGGCTGTGAAGATGGCTTGAATGGTAATGGTTTCTGATGGTCTGCAATGTGCACGATAAAAGGAGCTGATGTCGGATGCTGGTTGAGGCGGCAAAGGGGTTTGCTTCCACTGTGAGTACAACGGCAGCATCCTGCTGTGGTGCCATGCACCGTGGGTGACCTGTCTGTGGGAGACCATCATTGTGCAATGCTATGTTGTCACCTCTCGTTTCCTTCGATGTTTTCGGTGTGTTTTGTCCTTCCATCGCAGCTGGGTGTTTGTAGCAGATCAACATCGGTGCAGCCACATAATATCCGGTTCTGTTTCGAATCAGTCATATTCGAAACCACCTACCTCTTGGGTTGAACCGTTTTATCATGCTTCAGGCATGCACTTATCATGTTACCTTGGATGGCATGAGTATAATACTTTTCCCAGCTTTCACTAATTACACCATCACGCACCTTACACATAACCGTTACATTAGTACAAGAGCTGGTTTAGGTTCTTCATCCCTAGTTGTTTTCGAAGATCGATGCTAATCAACCATTTAACGCGGTGGGCGTGCCTGTACTCAGTGCTACCATGCCCTAGAGTTCTATCTTTGTCTAGGGTATTTGCTCATTTCCTCTCTTGTTGGACCCTAGGGTCTTGATATTTATTTGGGGAGACTGCATCATCAAGTGCGAGGAGCCCTCAAGTTTTCAGGAGAGGTGATGAAGTGCAAGTATGATGCCAAGGCAAGTGAGGTGAGCTTCAAGGATGATGACCAAGTTTGGTTATACAATCCTTAACAAAAGGAGGGACAGTTACTGAAGCTGCAGAGCCCATGGGACGGGCCTTACTCTGTGTCCGACCACCTATCAGACATGACGTATTGGATTCGGAGAGGCAGGAAGTCTCGGCCAAAGGTGGTACATGTGTTTCATGTGTGGCAGTACCATGGGCCAGCAAAGTACAGCTGGTACGTCTTTGAGGAATCTTGCTCACCCGCAGTCGAGAATGTTGAGGAGGACCAAGGAGCTGAAGTGCAAGAGGATGGTGAGAGTTTCACAAGACAAGAAGCAAATCAAGAAGAGGACCAGGACCTTCCAGGAGGAGTGGAGGAGCAAGGATGTCATTGGAAGTGGCATAGAAGACCTGATAAGATGAAGGATTATTTCGTGTATAGTTAGATGTTTCACTAGGATTAAGGTTTGTATTTGTACTGTATATATTGTGTAGTTTTGTCGGGACGACAAAGGACTAGGGAGGGGTAGTGTTAAGAAGTTAGATTTGCCAGTTAGGTAGTCGAGAAATTCTCGACGTTTCCGATGTTTACCGTAGGTTCTGGTACGAGTCAGAGGTGCCAGTTAGCCTGCTTTGTGAGCATAGTTATTTCGTAAGTTATGCTTTAATTTTTATGTTCTTTTTCTTTAATAATGTTTCAGTTATGTGACTGTTAAATTATGCAATTCAGTTTAAGTTTGTAAGCTAAATAATCTATAGTGTTGTATGCTGTAAGAAAACTGGCATGTTTTGGTTGTCTCCGAGTTGATAACTGTGCTTTCTCTCTGGAATATACCAGAACTGTGGAGTAGAAGATCATTCTAGTACAATGCAAGCCTATATAAGGATGGGGAAGAGACTAGAGCGAGTTCAGTCGGTTTTCAGTTCGGTTTGAGTTTAGTGCAATGTCAGTGCAGTGAAGTTTGTATATTTTCGGAACTTGTGAAAACAGTGAAGTGTTGGCAAACAGAGAGGTTTTACTGAAGTTCGTATATCATCAAAACTTGTGAAAATAGTAAAGTGTTGTCAAGCATTAGGTGTAATTACAGTTAGTAAAGTTTGTATAGCTCCAGTGCTTGTAAAAATACTGAATTGAAGTTGGAAAGCATTAAGTGTAATTACTTGGAAAATAAAGACAGTGGACTTAAGAAGTCAGTGTTTATTTACAACGCCTGAACAGATCTTGTGTGCTGTACACCTAAAGGCTGACCATAGGAAGAACAACTCACTGGGCAACGTCCTTCCTATGCTGAACTACTACTGTTGGAGCCTGTGGCAGTGTGGGATGGGGAAGTAACAATATTAAACAACATAGGAACATCAAATTATGTATATTGGTAGATGTTAACCCCGATCATGTTTTAGGCAGGGTGCAGCTCCAATGACCATCCCTCACTAGCATGGGGCCAGCTCCAGAGGGAACAGTGCCACATATATTTTTTTTCCCCTAAGAAAATAAAATTTTGCTCAATGGTAGACCTTCACTGTGGTCACGTTTCAGGCAGGGCGAGACCGTCTAAGACCTCCTTCCACAGGGGGGTTGGGCAAGCTGTCCCTAGGGATTCTGACCAAACCCTTTATGCACGGTCAATGCTCTTAACCTAGGAACATTATATTTTGCATACTGGTTGATGTTCACCCAGGCCACATTTCAGGCAGTGTGGGACTGCTGATGGCCATGCCCCACGGGGGAGACTGCCCCATGAGAGACAAAGCCATATTCTTTGGTAGGTACACAACATTTTGCACGATTGTATACCTTCACCTGGATCAGGGTTTATAGGAGTTGGGACCCCAGGGGATGTGCCTCTCTATCTCTCTTGTAAATAATTATTTTTTCCCCTCCTTGCACTACTGCAGGGGTGGATGTGCCTGTCAAAAGTATCCTTGTCTTGTTACATCATGTTAGTTGGTCATGATAAAGGTCGGTAAACCCTGTATTAACGAAGTCCGTATCATCAGACAGTTCTTTGATCCAGACTAGGATCGAAACCCAAACACTTCAAACAGTAGACTGCTTCTCATACTACATGACCCAGGCCATATCATTTGTTTCTTCA
>JAGKTI010033625.1:1600-11631 GCA_018397915.1 Birgus latro | reverse complement strand
GTGTGTGTGTGTGTGTGTGTGTGTGTGTGTGTGTGTGTGTTATTCTGTACAAAAGCGTTAAACCTGATACCTTTTCAACATTTCAGTGCACCTGATTTTGATGAGATTTTCAGTGTTTTGGTGCACAAGGTGTCATCGAATATATTAAAATCGTTTCAAGTCAGCCGAAATAATATGCAATGCAGGTAATTAGTATTTAATGAAAGACGTTGTTAATGAAAGAGCTAGGGTGGCTGTGGGGGCACTTGGGTTGGCTGTGGAGGTATGCTTGAGGGTTCATTTAGACTTATTGGGGTCCATGGGGGGTGACTAGGGGGCTCACCCACACCTACCCTATATGTGCCCAAATAACGCAGCCTGAATGCCCAACTCCCCACAAAACATTTAAAGAAAGACGTGCTATGTTTATGTCATTGTAAATGGTTGGTGGTTTATTGAGACTGTGAAGAAACTGATCACTTTATCTCAAGGAATATGTCTATAAGAAAAAGGGAAATTAACAGACTTAAATGAAAACACTAAGAAATGCAGTAAAGGATAATATGAAACAAATACCTACACAAAAGAACGTAGTGCAGGAATAGAGGTAATAAATAACACAAGAATTCATATGACCAGGTAAACAACTTTCTTGTGAGTAAAATGGAACAAAGTAACCAAAAAGGGAACGTAAAAACAGAAGTTGTAGAAAATGAAAAACTATGAGAAAAAAGTATTAAGGAAAACAGCCATTAACATGCTTTGAAAACAGAAGGGTGAATGTAAAAAAAAAAAATAGCAAAATAGGAGCCAACGATTAATTTCTCTGTATGAAAAGTTACTTAGAAAAAAGACCAAGACAAATAGAAGAAGAGAAATTGGAAGCAATGAGAGATATTAACTTTCCTGTAAGGGGAAGGATACAAGGAAACTCACACAAAAAGAGAAGTACGAGAAAAGCAAATAAGCAACAATGAGAAGCACTCTAAGAAAAACTGAAAATAAGTAACTGTGAAAAAAACAATATACAAAACAGTAGATATGAACCTAATTCATTATGAGATGAATGAGACAGGAGAAGCTGACTTAGAGACGTAAAGAAAAGCTATGAAAATAAGAGCAGAAATAATAAAGGAAAGTAACTCGCAGGACTGAAGATAACAACAGAAATAAGTTAGCAGAAAAAAAGCTAGTGGGAGTATAAGAAAACACATATGGAACTAACATAATCTCACAAAATCAATAAGACGCAGAGCTAAGAGGAAATCATTTGTAGTCCCAAAGCCGTACTCGTCTGGGTCGCTCCTGTCACAACCATCACGACAACTTGTTTACCCATAGAGAAGAGAAGTTGTTGGAGAAAATAAAAAATAGAGGAGTGCAGGCCATAGTGTGAAAAATAGAAAAAGATAAAGCTCACAGAAGTAAAAAGGAAGTAGAAACAAAGGCCACAGAAATAAATGGGTAAAAAGTGATTCGGACTCAAACAAACAGAAAGTGAGTGAAATTATGCCTAAATAAGAGAAAGCAGAAAACGCACAAATCAGAAATTCAAAACTATTAATTACGCAAATAATGCCTAAAATGGGAAACAGAATAAATCCAGAAACAGTGTGAAATAAATAGTTCCTCAACTTCTTTTTCCAGCTTCATCATTTCTTGTCACCAGCCACATTGGACAGACTGAGCAGCTTCTTCCTCTTGTTTTAGCGATTGAATGTAACGTAAAAAATCTCACAGAAGTAACTTGCAAAAATAAGTGGGAAAAAGGAAAATGGGAAATAACGGGGAAATAGAAATAAGGAAAATTTCTGATATTATAGGAATGAAAGGCACAACAATAATGTGAAAAGGAGATACGAAAAGTCTGGAGGATTAAAGAGAACAATGAAAAAATCACCTATTATCAACTATAGGAAAAACGACTTAGAAGACGAAAGATGGAAACATAAATAGCAATAAGAGGACAAAAAAATAAGTGGGAACAGAAAACGTAACGAAACAAAAAGAAATGAAATAAAAATACCGAATAATCTCGCGTCAGTATATAGAAATTACAAAGGGCAAAGAAAAACAGAGAAAAGGGGGAAAATTACAGAGGAAAATGAGTTGAAGAGAAACTCACATCTAAACAAAGAATCCAGCAGCGAGGCGGAAATTGTGTTCTGAGTTCTAGTCTCCTACCCAGAATTCAGCTCGTAGGAAAGAGTTTATCACCTTCTCATGCATGGTCTGGTGTCACCGCTGCAGCCATGGACAGCGTCAGCAGTGTGTTGGTGCTGCTGCTTCTCCTCCAGCGATTGACAGGTGAGCCCCAACGCTTTGCTCAGGCTGGGCCAAGTTTTGATAGGGACAAAGTTTGGGTGCTCGTCTTTACAGCCTTGTCTGGTTTCTTCCCTGAGTTTCTTTGTGAACGGTTTGTTGCTCCGCTGGTCGGGGTGAGGGGACTAGGGGTGCCTTCTTCCTGAATTATTGTCCTTGGGAGTATATGTTCTTTTTAGGAGATATTTGTGTGGTGTGTGGAGAGTGATTTTCGTGTGGTGTGGTGTGGTGTGGAGAGTAATTTTTGTGTGGTGTGGTGTGATGCGTGGAGGGTGATTTTTATGTGGTGTGGTGTGTGGAGGGTGATTTTTGTGTGGTGTGGTGTGGTGTGTGGAGGGCGATTTTTATGTGATGTGGTGTGGTGTGGTGTGTGGAGGGTGATTTTTGTGTGGTGTGGTGTGGTGTGTGGAGGGTGATTTTTATGTGGTGTGGTGTGTGGAGGATGATCTTTGTGTGGTGTGGTAAGGTGTGGTGTAGTGTGGTGTGTAGAGTGATTTTTCTGTGGTGTGGTATGGTGTGTTGTGGTGTGGTGTGTGGAGGACGATCTTTGTGTAGTGTGGTGTGGTATGTGGAGGGTGATTTTTTGAGTGGTGTGATGTGGTGTGGTGTGGTTTTACTGAAGTCGTTAAAGCTACGGAAGCGAAACGCCTCTCTTCAAATAATCGTTAGTGGAAGACAGACTGACAGAACCACTCCTAGAGATGCTCCCTCATCCAAAATGACGTCAAAGTAGTGAAGAAAAATGGCATAGTTGTAGTGAACCTCTTGATCAATTCTATATCAAACCCTTCCAGTTCAAATTAAAAAACTTGAAAAATGAAATAAATCAAGGTAATGAGAAGAAATTTTTAAAAACCTTCATCTCACAGAACGTCTTAAGGCTGTGCTTGTAAGACTGAAATTAACCCATTCAGCTAGAGGACGTAATGTTTGTTATTTTCTTGCTATCTCCAGACGATTTAATTCAATTTAGAGGGGGAGTTAGAACTGGAGGGGTTTAGATAAGAATTGGGGGATTTAGATAAGAACTGGAGGGGTTAGATAAGAACTGGAGGGGTTTAGATAAGAACTGGAGGAGTTTAGGTAAGAACTTTAGGGGTTTAGATAAGAACTAGAGGGGTTTAGGTAAGAACTGAAGGGGTTTAGATAAGAACTGGAAAGAAATGGGTAAGAACTGGAGGGGTTTAGATAAGAACTTTAGGGGTTTAGATAAGAACTGGAGGGGTTAGATAAGAACTGGAAGGGTTAGATAAGAACTGGAGGGGTTTAGATAAGACCTGAAGGGGTTTAGATAAAATCTGCGGAATTTAGATAAGAACTGGAGGGGTTTAGATAAGAACTGGATGGGTTTAGATAAGAATTGGAGGGGTTTAGATAAGAACTGGAGGGGTTTAGATAAGAACTGGAGGGGTTTTGATAAGAACCGGATGGGTTTAGATAAGAACTGGAGGGGTTTAGATAAGAACTGGAGGGGTCAAGATAAGAATTGAAGGGGTTTAGATAAAAACTGTGGGATTTAGATAAGAACTGGAGGGGTTTAGATAAGAACTGGAGGGATTTAGATAAGAACTGGAGGGGTTTAGATAAGCACTGGATGGGTTTAGATAAGAACTGGAGGGGTCAAGATAAGAACTGAAGGGGTTTAGATAAGAACTTCTCTACTAAAAGGTCTTTCCTAAGCTGAAAAAAATCGTCTGACGGTAGCAAGAATATGCCTAAAAAATAATACGCTATCGGAATGGAGAAGTTCGTGTCAAAAATAATTCACAGAGGAGCAGGAATTGTGTTACGTTCGTCGCGCCTCTCATTTGTTGAAAGTCTTTAGGCTTCGCTGGAGAAGAAAACTCACCATTTTTTTATTTTTCATTTTTCGTCCTAACACCCAACTGTGATATGACTGAACTAAATGGCTGGAGGCTATAGTGGTGGAGTGAAGCTGACATTGACGCATCACCATCATCATCATCATCATCATCATCACAGCCATCATTAAAAAATCCCCATCATTATCACTGTGACCAATTTGACCATCACTGTCACTTTCATCATCACCATTATCACCATCATCATCACAATCATTATAAAAAAAAAAATCACCATCATCATCACAATCATTATAAAAAAAAAAATCACCATCATCGCCATCACCATCACTGTCACTTATCATCATCACCTGCTTTCCTTCGTATTCTAACCTCTTCAGGCCGAGTACATCATCTATAATTATATTCTCAATACATCCAGACGAGTTTTTTCTTTTAAATAGTTCAGAAATGCTCCCTGGATTTGAAGGGGTTAATGAAAGTTGTATTTAATCCCATCAGGTCGAAAAATTTATATAAAGCTGAGTAGGAATTTGTGGTGTTAGGAAGAATCTCATAGGTGACGTCAAAGAATACAAGGATTTATGGGAAAGAATGTGATGATGATGGTGGTGGTGATGATAATGATGAGTGTATAGTATGTGAGGTGGAGGGGAGGGGTAGACCGAGGATGAGGCGGATGGATGAAGTGGAGAAGTAGATGAGAGTGATGATGATGATGATTGTGATGATGATGATGATGATGATAACAGGTGTGAATTAATTATATACCTGATTATAACAAGGCATTCTCTTCGTTTCAGGTAAATTATTGTCATTGGTGTTTTTCCTCACGTAAGTACAAGAATTATCTAGTCAATACCCATTTTTTTTTTCACATAATTTGACCTGTTTCACAAATTTACACATTTTTACTTCAATGTATTATTTTATCTTTATTTTATTTATTTATTTCCTTCTCTCTCTTTCTCTCCCTCACTCTATCTCACCCTCCTTCCTTCTCTCCTTCCGTCTATCCCCTGTCTTTTTCTACCTTTGTTTTGCCTCTCTGTCTCTGTCTGTCTGTCTGTCATATCTGTCTGTCTCTCTCTCTCTCTCTATCCATCCATCCATCCATCCATCTGTCCATCTATCTATCCATCTGTCAATCTACTGTATCTCTTTACCGTTTCCTTCATTTCTGTCTTACTCAGACTCTCATCTAAGCACCTCTCACCATTCTTCTCTCCCCCCATCCATTTATCTCTCCATTTCCCCCTCATTCTAATCGTCTTTAAATCCCTTCCTTCCTTTCTCTCCCTCTCAACCTCTCCCTCCTTCTCTCTCCTTCCGTTCCTCCGTCTGTCTTTTATCTCTCATTTTCTCTCCCTCTCTCCTCTCCTTTCCTCCCTCCCTCCCTCCCTTTCCCCTACCTCCATCCCATTGTCCTCCCTCCTGTCTCTCTCTCAGTTTCCTTAATCGTACTCTTCCCAGCCCTCCTTCCCTCTATACCTAACCCCTTCTCTCCGTTCCTTCTCTTCGCCCTACCTCCGTCCGTCTCTCCCTCCTTTTCTCCCCATTTCTCTTCCTCCTTCCTTCTGTTTAAACTCCTCCCTCCATCTCTCCGCTCCTCCACTGCCTCTCCCTTAATTCACAATGACTCTTAGCCACAGTAAAGTAACATTTATAATTTCAGCTGGAGAGAGCAAGAGTGAGTGAGAGAGAGAAAGAGAGAGAGAGAGAGATGACTGAAAGCGACACTGCTTAGTGGCTGAATGCATGAGAGAGGTGTTCCTCGAATATGAGATATACTTTGCGCAGTGTGTGTGTGTGTGTGTGTGTGTGTGTGTGTGTGTGTGTTGTTTGTGTGTGTGTGCGTATGTGTGTATGTGTGTGTGAGAGAGAGAGAGAATGAGAGAGAGAGAATGTGTGTTGTTTGTTAATGAAGGGATGAATGAAGTTTAGATGGTTGTGATAAGAGAAACAGATATAGTGGTGAATGGATGCTTTGATGGTGTGTGTGTGTGTGTGTGTGTGTGTGTGTGTGTGTGCACTTAGGTATGTACTAGTATGTGTGCATTTATGTATGCATATACTGTATGTGCATGATTACATTTGTATGTAGGTTTGTATATGTATGTGCTCCTGTGTTTGTGTATGATTGTGTACATAGGTTTGTGAGCGTGTGTTTGTACGTTTGTGTACGTATGTGTCTGTGTGGGATATTACATTCTCGCAGCTCAAAGGGGAAAAGCGGGAAAAATGAGGTCAAAGTTCAATAGTCGGACGGGTCTGAGAATCAAACTCGAGTTCTTCCAGTTGCAAGTTGGATGTGCTAACTAATGGACCACCGGCTCCCCCTGCCTTACTAAAAGGGTGAGCTGTAATTAATAAGGAAAACCTAAAACTTACATTCTTTTAGAATACGATATGTAACCATAAATTTACAATCTATGTCCTTGTTTACAGCTCTAGGTAGAGAACAAACGGTGGTAAATAAGTTCTTGTCCAGAGGTTTAATGGTCGACCCGCATCAGTAAGCGTAACTAAGAAGCAGTACTCCACTCTATGACACACTGATGTACAGTCCAGGTCAATATTTTCAGCTCCACCTAACGAACTGATGTATATGAGATCCTGCCCAAAAGCCTCATGGTTACACAGGACTTTCATTACCCTGACCTGGTCGCACCTACAATTAACATTAACTACAGTGTCTTATAGTCTGGAAGAATTTTACCTTCACTGAAAAAGAGAACGGCTTATATTTCATGCCTATCGATTGCAGGAGCGTCATTAAGGCAGAAAAATCAATTGTTACGGTGTCAGTTTTCCCCTTTAAACGACCCGCACCCGCAAAGTCGATGTTGTATCCAAGTTTCGAATGATACCGCTGGGTCAACTGGGAAGAGTGGGGAACAAACTTTAATCATGAGTCTGACCAGCCTCTTAATAGATTTTATACCTATCGACTGCACGAGGGTTAGGGAACTGGTATATGCTTTATGTCACAATCTTCCGCTTCATCACAGTACATAATAATCGCACTTACCACCAGGACGCCCGTAGCTGTGCGGGGTAACTCTAACCAAAGTCCAATTCTTCTCCTAGAATACAACACAAAATAACTATATTTATACGTAGGTCTGAATTTGTGCCGCTGGTAAAGTATTTATTGTCGTGGATTAAGTACCGTCGTGTGTGTGTCAGTGCAGCTTTGACGAGATATCGCCTTTAGCCTGAGCTTTACCTTGTCCGAGGACGCACGCGAACGCGCGCGCGCACACACACACACACACACACACACACACACACACACACACACACACACACACACACACACACACACAGTATATGATATTCATGCCACCGTCGAGCGTTGGATAATAAGGCTTAATAATGGATCATTCCTTCTGAAAATATCAGAGACAGGGAGTGGCTAGTTGAAACCTGCTTCCACAGATATTTCTCTTACTCATTTTCCATGCAGAGGTGTACAGTTGCAAACACTAATCATTTTACAAGTCTTGAATTTCGAGCAAACGAAGCGAGATATAGACACTTCCATCCAGTTTACATGTGACCAGACAGTTTAACAATATCTCATTAGGTTTTGACAAAGGCGCAAGAGAGAAGAGAAAGAATCGGACGAGAAGGATGGAAGACGCATCTCCTGCTACTGCCTGCGACCCGTTGAGGGGAACAAATAGCACACTTCAGTCTCCAGTGGCCCAGGAGAAGATCAGGTGAACCGTGATTTGGTTCAACGTCAGGGAGGGATACGGTTTCATCAAGCGTCGGGATTCTGGAGCTGATGATTTCGTCCACCGCCAGGCTGTCGTTGCACCAAACCCTCGGCATCTCTAGTGTTCCCTCGGGGACGTTGAGTCGGTGAGTTTTGTCTCTTTGGGACTCCCAAGAGTCCTGAGGCTCGGGATGTTACTGGACTTGCAGGCGTGGCCGTGCAGGGTTCTCCCTATGCACGGCGGCGCCTCACGGCCCGGGGACGCCAGGCCAGTGATCCTGGGAGTCCTGGGAAGATAAGCACCGTCGTGAAGATGTGCATCACGACGATGAAGGCTTTTTGCGGGAGTGACAAGGGGGCTTTGAGCTATCTTCTCCCCTAGATCTTTGAGGAGAACGGGCTGCCTCGCCTTGTTCTTCCCGAGTGCTTCGCCCACAATGCACCTCGCCGACGGGAGCGACTGCCCAGCAGCAGCGACCTGCTGCCCCCGGCACAACACAGCGGAAGAGGCTAAGGCTGGATGTTCCCCGCAACCGGAAGACTGCAACACCGATCATCGACCCGGATCGGATCTGGCAAAGATTCACACTGCTGCCGAGGTCCACCAACCACCGTCAGTGGCCGAGGGGTGCAGGACTCCTCTGACTCCGTCTCCATGGCCGAGGATGCGTCGACAGGTTCCTCAACCGAGGAGGAGGTCAATGACTCCTCAACTTCTCAGGCAGAGGATGCTCTTCTATCGTGGGCACTAAAGATCGGCTAGACGTGACCTCCTACTGACACTCAACGCCCACACCCGGTCATACCAGCTCTGAACCAGGACTTAATCTACCTTGTACAATCGGAGCCGGGCGGCCGCCCTACGGGGAGGAGGTCCGTCTAGCTGATCTACGAACATTTTATTTTATGCTGCCTCCGTAATTGGACCCCTAGACTGGCCGTCTCGTGTATGGTGTGTGGGACGCTTTTGTCTTTGTTTTTTCGTCTTATTTGACCTATTGCCCCGCATAGTGGGCGATGGCCACAAAGCCAACAAAAATAAAAAAAGGCGCAAGAACGATCTTGACTATTGCTGGCAGAATGCGGTGTGGCAGAGTGCGGTGCGGCAGTGTGTGGATTGGCAATATAATGTGTGGCAGAGTGTGGTGTGACAATGTGTGTTGTGGCAGTGTGTGGTGTGGCAGTGTGGTGTGTGGCAGTGTGGTGTGTGGTGTGGCAGTGTGTGGTGTGGCAGTGTGGTGTGGCAGAGTGTGGTGTGGCAGTGTGGTGTGGCAGTGTGTGGTGAGGCAGTGTGTGGCGTGGTAATGTGTGGTAAATGTATTGCGTAACATTGATTATAGCGTACCAACAATATAAACATTTCTAATGTTCTGAAACTGAATCCTATTATAACTGGCTTGTGAGATACATTTCCTGTCCTTGATCACTTTATTTTTCATGAGAGAACTTAATTATTCTTTTCTGCTTTCTGAATGTTTATAGTATTATCATCATACACTTTAATGCCATACATATTGATATTACTTGAGTTTAATATGCAAAATATATCGATGAGGAAGAAGAGTATTAAAGTCTTCAAAATCAAACATAACACGATAATCATGGTGATTTTCCCCTGCATTATTCTCTTCAGTCAGACGTCGGATTTTTTTTTTTTTTTCATATAATTTTATCCCCAAACGATTAAATTCAGAGAGGAATATACATTTCGAAATGGGAAACTTACAGCCTCCATTAGCCATTTCACCTCCAGGGGATCTTCAGTGCTGAACGCAATTGATTGGTAGTAGCAGGAATTAGCTTCACAAAGACATCATCGCGTTGAAGAAGTTAGCCTTAAAGAATATGAGAATTTTGACTCTGTTTTGCCTTCAGTTCTTTTAATATAAACACTGCATCGTGATAAAGCCAGTCTTGTTCTACTCCTGCGGCCACCAGACAATTTCACCAAACTTAATTTTTTTTGCTAACGTTATATTTATACGTCTTGTAACAGATTACAGAAAGAGTCAGCCACCCAGAACCTGTGCAGTACAAAGAGAAACAGCGAGCAGTGAAGAGGAGGACTGGCGTTTGAGTGAGGTTAGACGAGTGAATGAATATTGATATGGCGATGTGTGTGTGTGTGTGTGTGTGTGTGTGTGTGTGTGTGTGTGTGTGTGTGTGTGTGTGTGTGTGTGTGT
>JAGKTI010033624.1:0-11631 GCA_018397915.1 Birgus latro | reverse complement strand
GTGCCATACACCTGGAATTGGCTAATTATCACTTGGCAACATCCAATGAAGTCAGTGGGGGTGTGAAAGATAAAAATGGTAGATTACTAGTGGAGAAGGGAGAAAAAGTAAACAGATGGAGAGAACACTTTAATGAACTGTTGAACATAGAGAATGAAAGTAATGCAAGTATAAGTGGCTGGGGAATGGCAGGGAGAAGGAGGGTTGTGAGAAGAGAGGAAGAAATCAGTAGGATGGAAGTGGTGGAAGCAATGAAGAAAGTTAAAATGGGGAAAGCCCCAGGAATTGATGGAGTGTGTGGTGAAATGCTGAAGCATGGGGGAGAGATAGTAATAGAATGGATGTGGAAGGTGTGCAGATTGGCTTGGGAGGAGGGTAGAGTCCCGGAGGATTGGAAGTCAGGTATAATTATTCCTCTGTACAAAGGAAAAGGGGAAAAAGCAGTGTGTGGTAATCATAGGGGCATTTGCCTTCTCAGTGTAATAGGAAAAGTATATGGTAGGATACTTATTGACAGAGTTAGGGAAATTACAGAGGAATTAGTTGGAGAAGAACAAGGAGGTTTTAGGAAGGGAAGAGGTTGTGTAGACCAGATATTCATTCTTAGATCCTTAGTGGAAAAGTTTCTAGAGAAGGGCAAGAAGTTGTATGCAGCCTTCATGGATCTGGAGAAAGCATATGACAGGGTGGATAGACAAGGATTGTGGAAGGTATTAAGAATATATGGAGTGGATGGGAAGTTGTTGAAGGCAGTGATGAGTATGTATGAGGGTGCTACGGCTGCAGTGCATGTGGATGGCAAACTGAGTGAATCTTTCCATATGAAGGGTGGATTGAAACAAGGATGTGTCATGTCTCCATAGTTGTTCAATCTGTACATGGATGGGGTTATAAAAGAGATACAAGGTCGGGCAGTGGATGCTGGAGCGGCCCTAGTGAGAGAGGGCAGTGTTTGGAAACTCCCTGTACTCTTGTTTGCAGATGATACTGTGTGTTGTTGAGCGAAGACGAAGGGGAGCTGCAAGGCTTGGTAGATGAGTTTGGGAGAGTGTGTAAGAAATGGAATCTAAAGGTGAATGTAGGGAAAAGTAAAGTGATGGTCTTCGAGAGAAGTGAAGCCAGTGAATGTACAGTGAGATTAGATGGGAAGGATATGGAGAATGTGAGTGAATTTAAGTACTTGGGCAGTGTGATGAGTAAGGATGGAAGTCTGGAGGGTGAAGTGGTCAAAAGGGTGCAGCAGGGAAAGAAGGTTGCTGGTTCGTCGAATGCAGTGATAAGAAACAGGGAGGTGAGCATGGAAGTGAAAAAGTTGTTACATGACAGTACTGTGATACCAACTCTAACATATGGAAGTGAAGCTTGGACCCTGTTGGAAGGACAGAAGTCAAGCGTGAGAGCAGTGGAAATGAGTTATTTGAGAGGAGCATGTGGAGTCACATGGAGAGACAGACTAACAAATGAGAAAGTGAAGGAGCGTTGTGGTGTGGTTGAGGACGTGATGGGAAGTGTTAAGAGAAACACGTTAAGGTGGTTTGGGCATGTGGAGAGGATGGAGAGTGAAAGACTGACGAGGAGAGTGTATGTGAGTGAGGTGGAGGGGGCGAGANAGAGGAGCATGTGGAGTCACATGGAGAGACAGACTAACAAATGAGGAAGTGAAGGAGTGTTGTGGTGTGGCTGTGGACGTGATGAGAAGCGTTAGGAGAAACACGTTAAGGTGGTTTGGGCATGTGGAGAGGATGGAGAGTAAAAGACTGATGAGGAGAGTGTATGTGAGTGAGGTGGAGGGGGCGAGAGGGAGGGGGAGGCCGAGGATGAGATGGAGGGATGGAGTGGAGAGGTATATGAGAGAGGAGGGTGTGAGTTGGAAGCGTGGTAGTGAAATGGCGGTGGACAGAGTGACATGGAGGCGATTTGTTTGTGGCCACCCCGTGCGGGATTGAGGCGTCTGGCAATAGATAGATAGATAGACCTCTAATTCCAGATTCTCTGGTTCCTTTTCATTCACTTCATGCTTTCTGTCCCTTACTTGTGTGAATAGGGTCTTAAATAAGTGCTGTGCATGTACAGCAGGGAGTTACTTTGGTGGTTTTCAGAGTTAGGTTGGGTTAGGGTCCAGAAGTACCTGTCCAGAAAGCATTTTCCCAAGTCCAGCAGAAAACCAAATCCCTGACATGCAGTCTTGGTGGGATTACTGTACACTGGTATATATATACAGCTTTCAGGAGGGAGGCCAAAATGAGATTTGCAAGAGGCGTGGCCAGCATTAAGTAACCCAAGCTCTTCTATACCTACATAAATAGCATAATTAAATTAAGGACACGATACAATGCCCAGGCTATAAACAGCCCGGCGACCTGTTGCTAGTGAGTGAACCATGAGTAAGCAGAAGTGAGTCTACCCCCCACCTTTGCCTCCCGCTCATGACCTGCTCATGAGGCTGGCAAGGGTAGGATGGAGTTTGATGAGGCAACTGATAAGGAAGGGAAGCCACACCAGAGATGCTCTTGTTCACTCATTTGTTAAACATATGCTTTACTTTAAGCAGTAAAGCACCTTACCAAATCAGTTCTTTTTCCTGATACAGATGGTCCCCACATATGCTTTACTTCAAGCAGCAGAAACACCTTACCAAATCAGTTCTTCTTCCTGATACAGGTGGTCCCCGACTTACAATTGGGTTATGTTTCGAGAAACTGTTCATAAGTGAAAATGGTTGTAAGTCAAAAATGCATTTAATACACCTAACCAAATGATTATCATTGCCTAGCCAAGCCTACCAAGCCTTTAAACCCGTTGACTGCGAGCCACAGCTCAGGCTGGGAAGTGCTGTGTTGCGAGCCACAGCTCAGGCTGGGAAGTGCCGTGTTGCGAGCCACAGCTCAGGCTGTGCTAACCTTCCAGTGGCCGTGCATCATTGCTCACCACTCCATCCCTACGCAAACTTACACATGGTGCTATGCAAAGACAGAGAGAGAGAGATTTTTTTTTTTTCTTCACTAGATGATGCCCTGGATGTTTATTTTCAAGTTTATATTTTTTTTTTTCACCTGATGATGCCCTGGATGTTTATTTTTGTCTATAATGAACAAAAACTTTTTTTTTTCACTACTCCATCCCTACACAAACTTATGCATGGCATTATGCAAAGACAGAGATACATTTGTTTTTTGTTTTTTTCACCAAATGATGCCCTGGATGTTTATCTCCAAGTTCATAATAAACAAAAACTATTATTTATTTTTATTTTTTCATTTTTTGCATACCACTGCATGGGATAAAAAAAAAGTTAATTGCACAATCCACGGGTTAAACATATTTAGAACACTTACATTAGCCTACTGTTGGGCAAAACCTTTGTGGTACAGCAGTAAAGTGTGTGTTTTCCTACACTGAAGAATGTGGATTCGTGCCCCGCCAGGGTGATAAACTTTGGGATCATTCATCCGACCAAGTACTGCTTTGGCAGACATAAGGGGTACTGTGGTTGAACCAGTGTCGCATACTATAAAGTAAGCTTGCACCCAGTAGGCTTGCGTGGGCCAATTACACTTGGTTCGCAGACTACGGTAGAGAGGTAGCCTGAAGTCCAACAGACGCAGGTTCAAATCCCCGCTGGGGAGGGAATAGTATAAGGATTTGAATTTCATTAAATCAAGCTTTACTGATCTACCAGATGACCCGCCGACATGTCGTAAAAATACCCCCGCTAATACCAATACACCAGTCCTGTATGAGACAGCCCTAGCATGTATTCAATATGGAGGGTGGGTGTTAGTGCCGAAGTGGTGACATGTAGAGGTGTATGGTATGTAGGAGGACTGCTGGGCCTTGATAGCAGACTGTGAAGCCTATGCCCAAAGTCAGACACATTAAAAAAAAAAAAATCACATTTACAAGCACTTCTCACCCTACATACAATCTCTGCAGAACACCACATGTTGCTGGAGTGGAACCTGATACACCAGAATGAAAGAAGGAAAGAAAACCATTAACACAAAGCCTATTTTATTATAAAGTGCTGAATATCTTACGTAATTTATTGAATACTGTACTGAAAGTACAAGATCATAAAGTCAAAAATTTGTAAGTCGACTGTTTGTAAAACAGGGACCACCTGTAGCCTCTTACATTTTTCTGATTATTTCTGGGGTGGTAAATAAACGTTTCTTGTTAAATGTATTTCACCGTTGTTTTTCAGCTGTGACAACTCTTGACTGATTCATCAACATAATGGTGGAAACTAACCTAAGTGTTCAACTAAATCTAACCTAACCTAGCTTAACTGTACTTAATAATTTAACCTAACCTACAGTTGGGAAATTGGGATACGAAATCCACCATTGAATATGTTGAGTCGGTTTCTTCCATTACGCAAGAAACAAACAATCATAAGTACGACTTAATCCCTCAGTGGACGTGGGTTCAGAAATTTGTGTGCTCCCCTGGCCGGCCATGGTACCATTTTTTCAGTTCTAAATAAATTTCTTTTTCTTACAGGTATAAAGTGAAACATCTGGTGCACCTGGTAAATATTTTCTAGCTTCCTAAACCCATCCTGAGATTCACTACGATTCACAAAAGAGTTCTTAAAATTACGGTGCATGTGCCATTTGAGCGAAAACATCCGAAATGAAGTGACCGCCTGACTGCCTGGGATGGTAACGTAGGGTGGTGTAAACATACCAATGACCTTTGTTTCCTTCCCACAATTGTTCGCGGTTTTTCATAGCTCGCGCTAACTCGAAGTCACTGACACCGGTACAGTAATGCACTGTTCAACGCCGGGGGCTATTATGAGGTTAATGGAATATATTATCGTTTGTATCAGTACTCTCTCTTTGACACATACATACAAGAACAAAAAAAAAAGAATGAGCACTAAATGTAAGTTTATATTTAGGCAGTAGAAAGAGCTTACTGGTACCAATTCAGTTCATATTACTCTACTCCGGTTTGTTTTCTGCATTTTTCTGACTATTTTTAGGGTGGTAAATTACCTTTTCTTGCTGAAAAAGCCCCCCCCCCCCACATTACTATCATTACGTTCCTTAACCCCTTAATAGCCCCCCACACTGAACAACACTTTATCGTACTGGTGTCAGCACGAGCTGTAAAAAACTGTGAACAATTATGGGAAGGGAACGAAGGTCACTGGTATGTTTACATGACCCTCAGGCGATAACTTCATCTCAGATGTTTTCGCCTATGTGACACATGCACAGTAATTTTATGAATTCTTTCACAAATCACAGTGAATCACAAAATGGGTTTAAGAAGATAAAAAACACACTACAGGTGCATCAGATGACTCTCTTCACATCTAAAAGGAAAAGAAACTGATTTTATAGCTCTGAAAAAATTATCCTAGGGCGGGCCAGGGGAGCAAACAAATTTCTAAACTCATGGCCAATAAGGGGTTAATATATCAGTCTAACAGTATTTGCGTTTTATTTCTGCCAGATTAATTGTGATTTCAGACTATTTGGGCACTCCTTCACACCTTATAGCCTGGATAATTGGGCTATCACTGTACTACTCCGAGGACTATAGTCCTAGAGTGTACATCCCCGACATCACACTCAACAATGTACAGTACCCATGCCAAAAACACACACACACACACACATAGGGAGGAGGAAGAAAAAGTTAGGTCTGTGAGACTCGAGAGAGACTCGAATCAGGTGAGGAAAATACTGGGCAAGATCGATCCCGAAGGAAACAAGTGGGAAAAAGAAATTGAGGAAGTAAGGAGGATAGGGCCACATAAGAAAGGGGAGGCAAGATCAATTAGAGTTAAGATGTCATCAGAAGGTGTAGTAAATGATATAATTAAGGTGACCTGGAAACTGAGTAAAGAGGCAGGGATGGAAAATATTATAGTAAGAAAAGATCTGAATGAAGAAGAAAGAGAAGTTTTAAAATCTTTGAAGGACCAAGTAAAAGAAAAAAATGACAGGAGGACAGAGGAAGAACATAAAACTCTTTTTTTAAGAGTAATGGATATGAAAGCAAGGAAGTGGTATGTGAACTAGATGTGAAGGAAGCAAAGGGGATGGATATGAACATGAAAAAGAGAAGAACGAGTAAAGATAAAAACAGTGCACCAAATCTGAGTATCATGTACAGTAATGTAGATAGGTTAATAACTAAGAAAGGAGAAACTGGAGATTATTTAAATGAAAATAAACCTGAAATTGTTTGCTTGGTAGAGACTAAATTGCCCCGAGTTGTCGATACAAAATTATTTGGATGGAACAATTATAACATTTGGAGGAAGGACAGAGAAGGAAAGTTTGGGGGAGGTATAGTGATATTAACCCAAAATTACCTAAGAGCAAAGAATATAGAAACTGAAAATACCATGGCTGAACTTTGGGGAGTTATAATAGAGGACAGTTATGGAGAAAAAATAGATGTACTAGTATTTTATATGCCCCCCCAAACTAGGGCATGGACGAAGGAAGATTACGAACAGTTAATAAGAGAATCCATTATTAGGCTAAAAATGTTAACTGAATGAAGAAATCTATCTATCTATCTATCTATTGCCAGACGCCTCAATCTCGAACGGGGTGGCCACAAACAAATCGCCTCCATGTCACTCTGTCCACCACCATTTCACTACCACGCTCCCAACTCACACCCCCCTCTCTCATATACCTCTCCACTCCATCCCTCCATCTCATCCTCGGCCTCCCCCTCCCTCTCGCCCCCTCCACCTCACTCACATACACTCTCCTCGCCAGTCTTTCACTCTCCATCCTCTCCACATGCCCAAACCACCTTAACGTGTTTCTCTTAACGCTTCCCATCACGTCCTCAACCACACCACAACGCTCCTTCACTTCCTCATTTGTTAGTCTGTCTCTCCATGTGACTCTACATGCTCCTCTCAAATAACTCATTTCCACTGCTCTCACTCTTGACTTCTGTCCTTCCAACAGGGTCCAAGCTTCACTTCCATATGTCAGAGTTGGTATCACAATACTGTCATGTAACAACTTTTTCACTTACATGCTCACCTCCCTGTTTCTTATCACTGCTATCAACGAACCAGCAACCTTCCTTCCCTGCTGTACCCTTTCGAGCACTTCACCCTCCAGACTTCCATCCTTACTCATCACACTGCCCAAGTACTTAAATTCACTCACATTCTCCATTTCCTTCCCATCCAATCTCACTGTACACTCACTCGCTTCACTTCTCTCGAAGACCATCACTTTACTCTTCCCCACATTCACCTTTAGATTCTGTTTCTTACACACTCTCCCAAACTCATCTACCAAGCCTTGCAGCTCCCCTTCGTCTTCACTCAACAACACAGTATCATCTGCAAACAAGAGTACAGGGAGTTTCCAAACACTGCCCTCTCTCACTAGGGCCACTCCAACATCCACTGCCCGACCTTGTATCTCTTTTATAACCTCATCCATATACAGATTGAACAACCATGGAGACATAACACATCCTTGTTTCAATCCAACCTTCAAATGGAAAGATTCACTCAGTTTGCCACCCACACTCACTGCAGCCTTAGCACCCTCATACATACTCTTCACTGCCTTCAACAACTTCCCATCCACTCCATATATTCTTCATACCTTCCACAAACCTTGTCTATCCACCCTGTCATATGCTTTCTCCAGATCCATGAAGGCTGCATAAAACTTCTTGCCCTTCTCTAGAAACTTTTCCACTAAGGATCTAAGAATGAATATCTGGTCTACACAACCTCTTCCCTTCCTAAAACCTCCTTGTTCTTCTCCAACTAATTCCTCAGTAATTTCCCTAACTCTGTCAATAAGTATCCTATGATATATTTTTCCTATTACACTGAGAAGGCAAATGCCCCTATGATTAATGGGAGATTTTAACTGTAGAGAAGTTGATTGGGAAAGTATGGATGCTGGGAGCAATGAGGAATCATGGGGAAATAAATTAATGGAATTGGTGATGGAAAACAGGTTAACCCAACAGATCAAAGAAAACAAGAATTAGGGGTGACGACGAACCATCCAGGCTCAACCTAGTATGCACAAAGGACCCAAATGATGTGAGGAACCTAACCTACCAATGCCCCTTTGGTAAAAGTGATCATCTGGTAATTGAGATGGACATGGTAGGCGTAAGGGAAGTAGAAAAAAATGAAAAGCACAGAGAAAATAGATACAATTATGGGAAGGCAGACTTTGCTTCCCCGAGGAACTATTTCCAAAATGCAGAATGGAGTAAAATGAATATGATCACAAATGTTGATCAGAAATATGAGTTTTTGACAGAAGTACAGTAATCCCTCCATTATTCGACACAATAGAGCCAAAGGTATGTCCGGACAGTGGTCTTCTCTGAATATTGGGCCCTGAAGCTCCAGCAATGGTCATTCATGACCCTAACCTAACCAAACCTAACCTAAATCAGAAAACTACCTTCCTATCTCCCTACCGGACATGTATAGCACTTATTTAGGTCTCTTTTCACATAAATAATGCACACAAAGCATGAATTAACTGAATTTTAACCAAAAAATGATGATTTAGAGGTGAGTGAGGCATAAGTGGTCAAAACTTGCCAGCATAGTATAAGTAAGTATCGGACATGGAAATCATCTTTTCTCACATTTTATGCACTAAATTATTGGATACAAAGCATCAAATACAGTAAATGATGTAAATTGTTACCAGAAAAATGGTTAGGTTAGGTTAGGTTAGGTTAGGTTATGACCGGACATGATATTCACTGGCATTCACCTTTATCATAGCTGGTGCACTTAAAAACCATGTATGAAAAAATTAAATTGAAAGCAGGAAATTATGATTAACATTTGGGGAAATTTTTTAACACATTTACAGCATCCTGAAAACAGGTTAGACATGAAAATCTTTATGGTAATCATCTTGCACAATAATCAAAGGCATTCACCTTTTTCATAGCTGGTGCACTTAAAACCATGCATGAAAAAATTAAATTAAAAGCAGGAAATTATGATTAACACAATGTTGGGTTAGGTTAGGTTATGACCGGACATGAAATTCACTGGCATTCACCTTTTTCATAGCTGGTGCACTTAAAACCATCCATGAAAAAATTAAATCAAAAGCAGGAAATTATGATTAACACAATGTTAGGTTAGGTTAGGTTATGACCGGACATGAAATTCACTGGCATTCACCCTTTTCATAGCTGGTGCACTTAAAACTATGCATGAAAAAATTAAATTGAAAGCAGGAAATTATGATTAACATTTAGGGAAATTTTTTAACATATTTACAGCATGCTGAAAACAGGTTAGACATGAAACTCATTATGGAAATCATCTTGCACACAGTTTATGCATGAGATTAATGATATGGAAAGAACAAAACAAGGAATTTTGATGAAGTTAGGGTACTTAAGAAAAAGAAGCCGCCGTCCTGATGTATAACTCGCTCTATCATCTCAGACTCTGACACGAAGAAATTGCACCACACACACCTTTGCAATTGACAGTCACCAGCACTTCTCACCAACACTTTCCACAACGTTTTTTTTGCATAACTGGGATCACATGACTTCACTGCACTGTACATAACAGTAAATTCCCGTGTGGTCTAGTGACGAGTCCTGGAGCCTTGCGAACTTCTCAGCAGCAGCTTTCAGCTCCGTTCCACGTACCAACACACCAGCAGCACGTTGTTGTCGATACCAAATCAGCGTGGACCGGTCGATGTCTGCATACTTAGGACTAAACATCACCTTCCTCTCCACATTTCGTTTGGTCTTCGAAGCAAAATCAGCTGTGTACTGCTGTAGTTTGTCTCAGGACTTCTTGATATCAAACAAGGTGGAGCGAGGGAGATTGAATTTACGACGAATCCGTGATGTTGGCCACCCGGCGTCCACCTTCTCCAATACCCTTCCCTCTTCTTCTCCAGAGTCAGAACCACTTTCTTCCTCTTCTCAGGAGGCAGGGCCATCATCACACATGATGAAGAAGGTAAAGAGCTGCATCAGACCCTGCAGGAGGTAGGGTATCACCACAAAAGCAATCACTTCGGCCGCCATTGTCGGAGCGTGTTTACGAGCCAAGAGCAGAGCAGGAAATGGGACAGACAGACAGGCGCCACGCGCTTAAACACAGCTGATTGGCGCGTGTGGGAAATTCAAACTGATGCGGTCCAAAAAAATTGGATTTTTTTTTTTTTTAATTTTTGGGCATTTTGGGGGGTGGACAGCCCACGATGTACGAATAGTGAAGGATCCGAATAATGGGCGTCAGAATAATAGAGGGATTACTGTATATAAAACAGGAGTTACTAAGTATGTCCCAAAATTTTCTGCAGCTATGGAAAGGAAGAAAGAATGGTGTAACAACAAATGTAGGATGGCACAAGAGGCAAGAAAAAAAGCATGGAATAAAGTGAGAAGAAGGTATAGTGAAAGGGCTTGGGAGGAGTACAAGCAGGTAAGAAATGAATATGTAAGGGTACGGAGAGAAGAGGAAAGGAAATACGAAAAAGATATTGTATCTAACTGTAAAAAAGAGCCAAAACTATTTTATAGGTTTGTAAATGGCAAAATGAAAGTTAAGGACACTATAATACGACTGAGGGATGGAGATGAAACATACAAAAGAGAGGAAGACTTGTGTGAAATAATGAACAACAAGCTGCAGTCAGTTTATGTATTGGAAGACGAATTTAGGGAGCCTGAAATGGAACTGATGAGAATGGCCGAAATTACAGTTGACATGAATGAGGTGCTACAGCTGATGAAGGATTTGGATGTGAGAAAAGCAATGGGACCAGATGGTGTGGCTGGATGGATCCTGAAGGAATGTGCCGACCAATTAGTGGTGCCAGTTTATGTCATCGTCAAGACCTCACTTGAAAATGGACAATTACCTAAAGATTGGAAAAGAGCAAGTATTGTGCCAATCTTTAAGGGAGGAGATAGGGAGGATCCACTTAATTATAGACCTGTGTCACTTACTAGTATTGTTTGTAAAATCTGTGAGAAAATTATTAGAAAAAGATGGATAAAGTATTTAGAAGAAAATGAAGTGATAACACCAAGACAGTTTGGTTTTTGGGAAGGAAGATCATGTGTTACTAACCTATTAAGTTTCTACAGTAGGGTAATAGATGTCGTATAGGAGAGAGAGGGATGGGTGGACTGTGTCTATCTGGATCTTAAGAAAGCATTTGACAGGAGACTATTATGGAAGTTGAGGACCTTTGGAGGGGTGCATGGAAAACTATTAAAGTGGATGGGAGATTATTTGATAGGAAGGCAGATGAGAACAGTAATAAGAGACAAGGTTTCACAATGGAGAAATGTGACTAGTAGAGTACCCCAGGGCTCTGTCCTGGCCCCAATAATGTTTCTGATATATGTAAATGATTTGCCAGAGGGTTTGAATAGTTACATGAGTACCTTTGCAGATGATGCTAAAATTATGAAACATATTAAATGTATTGATAGTTGTAAAGAACTGCAAGAGGACTTGGACAAACTACGCAGCTGGAGCCAGACTTGGAAAATGGACTTTAATGCCAAGAAGTGTCATGTATTAGAAATGGGAATAAGTGAAAGAAGACAACACTGGACATATAAAATGGGCAATGAGATAACTAGTAAAAGAAAGGA
>JAGKTI010033620.1:0-11631 GCA_018397915.1 Birgus latro | reverse complement strand
GTGTGTGTGTGTGTGTGTGTGTGTGTGTGTGTGTGTCCGACTTCAGCTGACCCTTGTGGTTGTGTTCAGAGAAATAAAATATGGTCCTGTGGTGGTGTTGGTGGTGATGGTAGTGGTTGTCAGACTTGGTAATAAGGGTGAGGCTCATGGTGGTGGTTGTAGTGGTGGTAATGAGTGTGGGTTTAATGGTAATGATGTTGGTGGTGGTGGTGTAATGGTGGTGGTGGCAATGGTGAGGGTGACATTGACAGTGGCGGTGTTAGTTGCTGAGAGAGAGGATGTAGGGATAGTGGTACAAGTAGTGATGGTGTGGATTGTGATGACAGAAAGGAGAGAGTTGGGATCCAGCAGCCGACCATGCCAGACGTCAGAGCTGACGAAAACGCCTGCGACCCGTTGAGGGGGGCTAAGAGTCAGCCACAGGTTCCTGCAGCCCAGAAGATCAAGGGGGCTGTGGTTTGGTTTAACGTAAGTGCGGGGTACGGTTTCATCAAACGCCAGGATACTGGTGTTGATGTTTTCGTGCACCGTTCGGCGATCGTTAAGCCGAATCCACGACACCTCCAACGCTCTCTAGGTGATGGAGAGCGGGTGGAATTTGGTTTGTTTGGGACTCCAAAGGGTCCTGAGGCCCGGGATGTTACTGGACCGGGAGGTGTGGCCGTGCAGGGCTCTGCTCATGCACGGCGACGTCTCACGGCCCAGGGACATCAGGCTAGGGATCCTGGGAATCCTAAACAACTAAATCTCCTCGTGGAGATGTGTGTTGCGACGGCGAAGGCTTTTTGTGGGGGTGATAAGGGGGCTTTGCGCGTTCTCCTCCTTAAGATCGTTGAGGAGAACGGGCTGCCTTGCCTTGTCATTCCCGAGTGCTTCGCCCGCGACATACACTCGATTCCCCGCCGACGGGGGCGTAGGCCCCGGCAGCGACGATCTGCTGCCCCTCGTCAGACCCCGAGGAAGAGGCTGCGACTCGAGGCTCCCCTCAACAGGGAAACTGTCACTCCCTCTGTTGACGACCCGGCAATGTCAAAGATCACGATTCAGACCGCGGCACAGGTTCACGAGCAACCATCGATGACGGAGGAGGGGCAGGAGTCTTCAGATACTGCCTCCATGGCCGAGGAAGCGTCGACCGGCTCCTCGGCCAAGGAGGAGATTCGTGAGTCCTCCCCTCCTCCAGCAGCAGAGGGCCCTCCATCTCGCCCTCCAATCATCGACCTCAAGAATCGGCTAGATGTAGCCTCCTACCGCCACTTTCTGACCTTCGATGCCCACACCCGGTCGTACCAGCTTGGAGCCACGACCTACACCACCCTCTACGACCTGCTCCGGGCTGCCGACGTGGGTGAGGAGATCAGACCCATCCTGATCATTCGCGGGGAGGAGGCACGTCTAGCCGATCTTCGAGCCTTCTACCATATGCTCCCGCCACGATTGCGGTAAGAGCTCGGCCAGTAGTGACGTCAGGCTGCCCTGACTTCCTTTGCACATATATTTGGCTGGCCTAATGTCCCCCAAGAGGACGATGGCCATTAAGCCCCAAAGGAAAAAAAAAATGTGATGACAGCAGTGGTGAGAGTGGTGGTGGTAGTAGCTAGTGATGGTAGTGGTGGTGGGGTGATAATAACTTAGGGTGGTAACAACAACAGTCTTGGTAGCTAGTGGTGATGGTGATGTTTCGGACAGTATGAGATAATGCTGGTAGTTTTGGCTGTCCTGAGAATGTTGCTTATGGTGGCAGCTTTAGGGAGAGAGGAGGGTGGTTGTAGTGATGGGTAATGTGAAAAATGTTTGTTGCGGGATAGAAAGTGTGGAAAACTACCAGCCTAATTGTGGTTGTCGTGAGAATGTTGGTTAGGGTGGCTGGTTTAGAGAGTGAGGAGAATGGTTGCAGTTGTGGTTACCTTTAAAATGGTGGTGGTGGTAGATTTTCGAAGATGTAGGTAGACTGGTGGTGGTGGCTGCGTACACTGATAAGGATAGTTGGTGGGGAGAGTGATGGCGATGTGTGTTGATGCAGTGTTGGTGATCATTTTTATGTAGTGATGAATATGGTGTTAGTCGTAATGATGGTACTGACTGTGGTGATGGTGATGTGGTGGTTGTAGTGGTAGTGATGACAATGGTGATGAGGTGGTGTGATGATGCAGATGGTGGAAGTGACGATGATGCTGATAGTAATTTAGTTGTAATGTTGGTGATTGATGATGATGGTGTAGGTGGTGATGGTGAGGCAGTGTGTTGACAGTGATGCATGCGACTGATACTGAGAGTGATGTGGTGGTGATAATGTTGGTCATAGTGTGGTAATAGTGGTGATGACAGCGATGATGGTAGTAATGGTTATAAGTGTGACGATAGCCTAGTGATGTTTGCAGTGGAGATGGTGTTGAATATACTGATAATGATGCGATGGTGGTGGTGGTGGTTTATAGTGTGGTAATAGTGGTTGACAACGACGATGGTAGTGATGGTGATGAGGTGGTGGTAATGTTGATAATGATACGATGATGTTATTACTACTGATATTAATAATAATAATAATAATGATAATAATAATAATAATAATTGTGATGATGATGATATTTAAGTAAAAAGGGATACGAAAAGTGTCTGGGTTGAAATTAGCTGTTTACAGATCTCCAAAATTAAGAAGAGCAGACAGTAAATATCTTTGAGAGGAGATTAGGAAAACGTCACAGTCCAGCTTAGCAATAATTGTAGGGGATTCTTAACCTTCCAGGGACAGACTGGCGAAATCAGAGAGGGGATGCCGAGTCAGAGGAATTTCTAGAGGTAGTACAGGATAATTTCCTTTATCAGCATATCATGGAGCCCACCAGAGGTAATAATATACTTGATTTGGTTTTATCTATAGTGATATAGAAGTTGGTGGACAACTTGGTAATAGCGGTCATAAGGAAATTAAATTGTAATATATTTGGGATGTTTGTTCGACTGAAAACCCCTCAACCGTTCCTAATTTTCGTCTAGGAGATTATGATGGATTAAGAGCTTATTTTAGAACTGTATTCCGTGGGGAAACTAGTTACTTTAGGGAGGGTCAGGTCACTTGAGAACCCCAGGTCATAGGTAAGGGGGAGGAAATGGGTGGGAATGTGCGCCAGGTCACTGGGAAAGCTCATGTCATAGGTGAGGGACAGGGTATAGGTGGGAGTGTAGTTCAGGGGACAGAGATTAATTCAGGTCCGGTACCAAGCATCCGTTCGGCCAGTGAGAAATATAACGATTTAGTAAATATAATACACAGAGGCCAAGATAGATGTATTCCTTAAAAACCGTTTAGAACGAGTAATTCAGAACCAAGATGGTTAAACAACAAATTAAAATCTCTCATAGGCCAAAGGAAAGGATTATATAGAAAAATAACAAGTGGAGAGGAACCCTTACGTAGCCGGTACGCGATTTTGAATAAAGAAGTAAAGAGGGAGATACGGAAAGCAAAGAGAGTTTATGAAATAAAGGTTGTCAGTGAATCGAAAGAAAACCCCAAGGGTTTTTACCAAATGTACTGTACGAAAAACAAAGATAGAATCAGGTGACAATACCAGTGAAGATAAAGAAATGTGCTCCATCCCAAATAATTATTTCGTATCAGTATTTACCAAGGAAAATCTAGACCTAGTTCCGCAAGCAGCAACTATTTACGATGATAATACGAAAAATATTCTTAGTAAAATAACCATTAGTAAGGAGGACGTACTGAAAAAAATTAAGTTAAAACCTCAAAAATCGCCAGGCCCGGACGATATACTGTAATATATGCACAAATTATAAAAGAAACCAAAGAAGAATTATGTCAGGCACTTTTAACATTATTTAATTATTCTTTAAATTCAGAAGTTCCAGAAGCGTGGAAGACCGCAAACGTAGTGCCATTTGTAAGAAGGGTGATAAAGCAGCTGCACTGAATTATCGTCCGATAAGTCTAACGTCAGTAGTAGGAAAAATACTAGATTCAGTTTTGGCAAATCAAATTAGGGAACGCCTGGAAAGATTTGATCTTATAAATGAAAGTCAGCACGGATTCAGGCAAGGACGATCCTGCCCCACAAACTTGCTGTCATTCTTCTCGGAGGTCAGTGAGGCAGTAGATAGCGATAAAGCTTACGATATTATTTATCTGGACTTTAGTAAAGCTTTTGATAGGGTCCCACAAGCAAGACAAGCTAGAAAGGTTCGAGCACACGGTTTAGATAGAATCCTGGCTAAAGGGACGAATAAATGAAACTAAGTCGGACTGGGGATTAGTAACTAGAGGTGTACCACAGGATTCAGTACCCAGTCCCTTATAATTTATTATACCGTATATATAAATGACTTAGGGATCACCAGCAGTATTAACAAATTTACCGACGATACAAAAATAGGGCGTATCATTAACTCGATTGACGATTGCCGTAACTTACAAAAGGACCTCGATATGTTATCCAGATGGTCAGAAACTTGGCAAATGGAATTTAACTTTGGAAAATGTAAAGTATATAACGTAGGCAAGACCATTGGAAATACTAAATACAACTTAGATAGCAAAGAAATTAGTTAATCGGAATGCAAGAGAGATCTAAGAGTTATGGTTAGTAAAGACCTCAAACCAAGGCAACAACGCATTAATGCAAGAAATAAAGCAAATAGAGTCCTAGGATTTATTTCGCGAAGCGTGAGCAGTAGGACATCTGAAGTAATGTTGCAACTTGATCTAGCATTAGTAAGGCAACATTCAGACTACGCCGTGCAGTTTTGGTGTCCGTAACATGGAATGGATATAAATTCTGTAAAAAATGTACAGAGAAGAATGACAAAAATGATACATGGTTTTCGGAACCTGTCATATGAAGACAGCCTAAAACGGCTAAATCTGCACTCACTAGAAAGGCGTAGAGTAAGGGGAGACAAACTGAGGTGTTTAAGTGGATGATGGGAATAAGGGAGATATTAGCAAGGTACAGTACATAAAGTGAGCATACCGGATGGAACCAGAAGTCATGGTTTCAAACTAGATCTACTCCGTTTCAGTAAGGAAATAGGTAGAAATTGGTTTGGCAATAAAGTAGTAGACGAATGGAATAAGCTGTCTAGTAATGTAGTTGCTGCCCCTTCCACTGAGAGTGTCAAGCATAGGATAGATAAGTATTTTACAAATAAGGGGTGGGTAAAAAATAAAAAGAAATAAATCTTGTAACCAGTACTAATTCATACTTTTTCCATTTCAGGTTACACTGTGATAGTCTTTCTTTCTCCTTTCACACTTTCCTATCAAATGTCCAGGCCATTTTTTATTTTTTTTTTTACTAGTATTCCTTCTGACTTTTTGCTGCCGGTTTCGGTTGGAGGGTTTGGAGAGCGGGGGAGAGCCTTCTTCTTTACCATCCTTATCTCATTCTAATAGTTCAGTTACTCTTTCAGGAGGTGCCTAGCATGGGCCAGTTGGCCTACTGCAGTTATCATCCCTTCTTATGTTCTTATATAGGGTAGATAATACAGATATTACTGTGGTACAGATGACTGATGATGATCATGATTATGATACAAGGATGATAATAATACTGTGGTAATGATGATGATAAAGGGGTGATATTGAGATGGTAGTCGTGGTGCTGGCCGTGGGCGTAACTGTAATGTTAATAATGTTTTTATATAGAACAAAAGAAAATAGGATAACGACAGGTAGTCCATGTAAGACCAGTTCCTTTAACATAATGTGCCCATTCTGTTTACTTTAGCGAGGCATAAAAATACAGTCTTTGCCTTGAATACTGAGCTTTAACAATAGATTAACATTAGAATATGAGGTTAGTTATGAAGAGGTGCTATGGAAAGTATGAAGATCCGTAGTAGTGGTTTATTTTTTTGCCACCATCCACGTGAAACGAGCTGCAAAAGGACGAAAATTTCTGACTTGTTAGGTGAACAAAGTGTATATTATGAGAATGAGACGAGGATAGCAATGAAGTCTAGGAGGAGGATGTGAAAGAAACTGGTGGTGGTGGTGGTGGTGGAGACTGTGAAAGAATCCGGTGGTGGAGGTGGTGGTGGTGGTGGTGGCCCCTTTAAGCTGGGAGGATCAATATGTCGGGCCAGGCCACGTGTTTGCTCATCACACAAACGTTCTTTATTTCAAACGTTAATTGCTGCCTGATACACAAGCAAACGTTTTCATTTCCTGTCTGAAAACATAAAGTGTACACTGCAGATGAAACATCCATGTGTTGTTCTTAGTTTTCATTCGTTTCTTTGTTTTTATGGTAGTTCAGGTGTGTTTTATACCGCATTCTCATGTTCAGGTCCAGATCTGCTTTATGTCTCTTTATGTATCGTTGTTATTTACTTCTCTTTCTCACATTTCGATCTGCTGACCTCCTTTCGTCCTTATTATTTAATCTATTCTCTAGATTATTATAGGCCGTAAGTCTGCTTTGTATCCTATTTATAAGATACAAGGAAAGCATCCTAGTGAAGCCCATACTAGACAGCTGCTGTGTAAGGGAAAACTTAGACAATGAGAATAAGACGAAGATAACATGAAATTTCTTCCCTCTTTCTTCTTCTCGCCCAGCAAACACTAACAAAAACTCGCCGGGATGAATTGTGAAGGAAAACTATGCAGTACAGCAAAAACTTGCTTGAAAATGCTATGGGAAAGGGCGAAAGTAAAAACATATAATTACTGTAGTGGAACTTGAAAAAAAAAAAAAAAAAAACAATTCCCTCCCTAGTGAAATAGTTACTGGGACAAGTATTACACCCAATCATTTCCAGACATATACCTGCCTACTCTGTCCTCGGGTCTCTCAATATACTGAGCATGAACTGCATCACAAGGTAACTCATTTAGATAATCCACCGTACTATTTACAAAACAGTTCTTACAATCGCCCTACTAAATGGAATTTTCGTTTCATTCACTTGAACACTTTGTTAAATTATCGGTACCTCTTTCTCCATGCCTTGTAGTGAGTGCAAATTTAATTTCTTCATGTCTTCATGCAGAAGGTTCCTAATGCATATTTTCTACGGCTTCCACTGCGACCATAACACGGACACCAAAACTATGAGGCAATCTAAACGTGGTCTTTCTAAAGCAAGATAAAACTGTCTCCGGACGGACGTCCATTACCTCGCACTTCTAGAAATAAAGCATCAGGCTCCATTTGCATTACTTTTCTTTCTGATACAGTGCTGTCTGGGTCGTCGGCCTTTACTATGCACTACACCAAGATCCCTGTGTGATTTAATAATTTGCGTTTTATAAAAGTTGTATTAAATGCCGTAGATCGATTTAAGTCTCATTGTGTTGTAAATTTTCTGAATTAAAAGTTATTGGCTAGTTTCCACAGTATATCAGAGTCTGTATGTAAACTGTGGAAATGTTTATGTTCCATTCTCATGTTTTCTTTTTCCTGACAGGTAAGGATGGCTGTCGTATGTGTGACTTGCGGTGGGCGCGGTAGTCTACGTCAGGTAAGCTGATGGTGGTGGTGGGTGTCAGACAGTTGATACTTTTTTTACATCGGGAATGAATGTGTTGCGGCTCTTTCTTTCGGGTGCAGGAAAAGCCTTGTCACGTGGACTAGGCATGTCCCGGAACCTTCTAGAACCCTGTATGTGTGTATGTCTCTCCCTTGGTCATCTTCCCACGGTACAAAAGTGCAAGCTATGTTACTTCCTACTGTGAGCTGTGTTACTTCCTACTTCCTGAGTCAACCTATATGCTCCCAGCTACCATTTTATGATATTTTAGATTCCTAACAGATACACAATGGGTTAAGTATACTCAGAAGTGGTCTGATGAGAATGATAGGACTATGATAGCCATTCTGGTGGGTGAAGATCTAGAACCTGCTGTAAGAATAAGGCAAGACTGACAAAGGCTTTCGTCTATGATATCTTCATATAATTATTATTTTAGTCAGAACAGAGTAAGACAAAGAATGTGTGTGTGTGTGTGTGTGTGTGTGTGTGTGTGTGTGTGTGTGTGTACACACACACACACACGAGACTCCCTCCACTGAGTTAACTTGACCCACACCACCAACCCTCCTCCTTAATCTCTCCTTTTCTTTGTCTTGTCCCACCTGCGATTTTGAGACGTTTTATAAGCTCCCTTGATGAAGCAGTCTTTTATTAACCCCTTGAGACCCATGAACTGTAATTTTACCACTTCCAGACAATTTTTTCCTACGGTGGGGGAAATTTTTCGTTCTAGTGTAACAGACATAGCCTTAATAAATCCCTTGACTATATACGAATTCCTCGTAAGGCGAAGTAAATACGTCAGGAGATAACACGATTAGATTTAAGAATGCGGTATCTTGTTCAGGGCATATAAGAAGACTAAGAAAAGGGAAATATCTGCAGAAGGAAGGTTGACCCAATCTAGGCAGCTCCTATGCAGCGTATGTGGACTGCAATAATCAGATGTAGACTACAGAGAAGCCTACCTACCCCAACCTACCAAACCGTCCAGCCGAAATTGGTCAGGAAAAAGTGAGAAGATACAGTACGCCATAAGGTATTAAAAACGGGGAGAGGGAAGAACCAGTAACCATTTTTTATAATTTTTCTTGTTCATCTAGCAGCTAGAAGGATGGAAGAATGGTACCTGGTGTAATGGTCGTATGGTATGATGGGTGTATGGTAGCTGGCGTGATGGGTGTATGGTAGTTGATGTGAGTGATGTATGGTAGTTGGTATGACGGGAGTATGATAACTGATGTGATGGTTGTATGGTATTTGATGTGATTGGTCTGTGGTAGTTGATGTGATGGGTGTATGGTGCCATGTATGATGTGTGTATGGTACCTGGTATGATGGGTGTATAGTAGCTGAATTAGTGCATATGGTGAGGTAACTGGTATGGTGGAATATGAAGCTCCAGATCTTGCGCCCTTCGGATTAAATTTAAGCATTAGTAAGGCAAGACGGAGTCGTGCCTTGTCGTCTGCCCTAGTTAAACCCCTCCCCGCCCCACCCTGCCGCCCCACCTCGTCCCACTTCGCCCCCCACCTCGCACTGTCTGGGGACGGTCGATATCTTTACCCCAGAGATTACCAGGCCTTATACGTGGATTTTTTTTTCCGTTTTTGTTTATTATGGATAATATCTACTTCTTTTCATTGCCGACAGCACTGCAAGGTATAAAAATAACAATGAATGTCCATATTTCAAATTATCAGGGATATGGATTGCAAATTTGGCTGATGCATGTCCTAATCTTCAGGAAGACTGTCTGCTGAATGTTTGCTTTATTGCTTCGTTTAGTCGATAGGCATAATTATCAGTCTAAACCTTTTGCCTTCTTCGGATCATAGAGACCTTTGCAAAGCTAAGCAAATTGTTGTCGGAAGTATTACGGAAGGTTCAGCATAGGCGTGTTATTGCTCGTCACTCAAATGGAAATACCTTTACCCTCAATACTACATATATATAAACTTCTGGGTTAGATCTTTGGAGTAGTTCACGCGTTAAAATTTCATTACTAGGAATAGTTTTCTGTGTTGTATCATTCCAGTTCGTATGAACGATTTTTATCATCACCACCCAACATACGTGGAGATTACTAGACTTGTGAAATGGACCCGAGATTCCTGGGGACTAGAGCAATGTGTGGCTGAGTATCTTGCCCGTTTCACTGAGCATTCAGTTGATTGTTCTTTCGCAGCTTTTCTTTCCTTTTTTTCTAGAACCTACCTCACCTTATCCTCAGGTGGAAATGAAAAGGTGTGGATGATAAGGGTAATGATGGCAAATATCTGCTCATAACCACTCCATGTGTGTTTCGTCATGGGTTGCCGAAGTTCTAGCCACACCTTCCCCACATATTGAAACAGAGATGCGAGTAGTTTCACAACCCCGGCCACTGTGGTTGTCAAAGAGGAAGACTGCCCCGGGCTTCACTCCTCTTTCCTCAGGCCATACTTACTGGACGTGCCTTCGGCTGTCTCCCTGAGGGCCTGAGTCCGTATTTATCAAGGATCTAAACACTTTCAATTCTCCTGGGACTCAGTCTTAATATGGGGTCAGAGCGTGTGATGTTAGCTGGAGTAGAATGTTAGAGTTATTACGAATATGAATGGGCAAATGGTACCCATATTAACACTCAGGCTCCTAGGACTAATTTTCACTTGGATCAGATAATCTTAAGTTAGCCTGATTACGCGTACAATACTAGATTTATCCTGACCATGAAATATTTAGTTTGCAGGTTAAACAAGTCTACATAGCAAGTTACTTCATTGGAACTCATTCTAATTTCGTATTTGTTGAGTAGTCACTAGTTTGGCTGTGAAAGGTATGATATGGGTGTGTGTGAAGGCAGTTTAAGAAACCACTGTTATACATAGTCTAAGCCCAGGAAGATTTGTAAATATGAAACTTGGCTTTACAGAGGTTTCAGGAGAGAAAGCGAGAGTTGCACTGTACGACGCACTTCGGCGTGAAAATTAACTATAAAAATCCTGTTTCCAGACGCTAGTGGTTTCCGCTGTCTGACGCGTGGTTTTCGCAGTTCCGTCTGTATCTGTGACTAGCCTGCAGGGTGTTAAAAAAAAAAAAAATGCCCACTTTGCCTGGGCGCTCCAGCTTCATGATAGTCATGGCTAGTATATCATGCCTAATATATGGGTATTACAGTTGCTTCTTTGACTCCTCCCATTAAGAAGACGTTCTTTTAATATTTGTGTATTGAGGGACCCATCAGATTTGCGCACCTATGATTTTTTTTTTCAGAATAACCTAGATATGGTTGTGTAATCCACATTGTGATAGAGTACTGTAGGTTAAGTCATGTTCAGCTGAACTGGTCAGCCAACACAGTGGAAGAAATGGTATGGAACACCGAATGATGTACGAGAATCATATTACACTCTGATTATTGTTGTGGGACCCGGGGGAGAAACTTGTCAGGTCTGTCATCTTCAATGCAGTAACAGATTAAAAATTTGCAGGATATATTATACCTAATTACCTACAATTTTTAATGGTTTCTTGCTTGACATTACTATATTTACTACAAGAACAACATTAAATGTTTCGTAACCAGCAAAACGGTTGAGTGATAGATTGAATATTCATTGTAGTATACAAAACTCATATACAGTAACCGACAAAAGGCCAACTTCATAAAATAAGTTTATGGGTTTTATGTGAAATTGCATGATTTGTTTATAGACTAACCTGTTGAAACTTCTTAATACTTAAAATGGATCATTGCATTTTTACATGTGAAAGCTGGTCATGATGCATCAGTCCAGTATTTCATACATCGGGCTGAGAGAGAGAAAGAGAGAGAGGGAAGCCCCATGAAAATCGAAACTATTTTTTTTTTTATGATTCCCAGTAATGGTAGAGTATCAGTTTAACGAAGACCGAACCCTCTGTTCGGCCTGAGAGTCGCTTCGGAAAGATGGTAGGCAGGGAAATAATGTATTGAAATATGTATTGCGGAAAATACGGTAGCTTTCAGAGCGAGCTTTCATAACAGAAAACTTTTAAGTATCTCGAATCACTGGAAAATAAACTTGGGTGTTGGGTAGATCCTCCGTGTTTATGTCTTTATTGTAAGCATGAAAATGACCCTACAGTTACCTGTGTTGTGAGCGGCTTACT
>JAGKTI010033619.1:0-11631 GCA_018397915.1 Birgus latro | reverse complement strand
TTCCGCATTCCTCACACCATATGCACATCCTCCATGGACTCCTTCATAACCTTGAGCTGCTTCACCAACATGACCATTTAAATCCCCTCCCAGAACCACTACCTCATCATCACCCATACCACTTACTACACGTATTAAATCATCCCAAAATCTATCCTTCTCTGCGTCATCCAATCCTACCTGCGGAGCATATGCTGATATGACTGAAACCATCACCCGTCCGATCAAAATTTTCTCTACTATTATCCTATCACTTACTCTCATGACATTCATGACATACTCCAACCATTTCTCCGCAACCAACACACCCACACCCCCATATCCGTCAGTTCGCCCCTGCCAAAACAGCTTATAGTAGCAATCCTTCCCAGCAATCTTTCTGGCTGATCCACCCCTGTACCGGACTTCCTGCAGACATGCCACATCCACCCACCTCCTACTAAATGCCTCAACAACTTCCCCTGCTCTTCCTCTCAAACTTCCCACATTCCACGATCCCACCCTAAACCCCCTGGGTGATTTGCTGTCGTCAGGCTATATATATTTAGAGAGACTGCAGTAGTGAGAGGGAATTTTGATCAAAATCCATTCACCATTTTTAATCTGGTCCTTTCCTCATAAAGATAAAGGATGTGCTTTGGAAAAAGTTTTTAAAAGTGACTCTATTTTACTTTTTTTTTTTTTTTCAGTGTTTCTTTCTTATTGATGGTAGGTGCTCCTTGTGGGGCAACGTAGGATTGGATGATGGGTTGATGGATGGATGGTGGCGATCATCATCCACTCACTTAATGCAGTGCTGCCTTCCTCTTCCTTCCCCTTTATCATTCTTTCTGTGTCTGCCCTCCTCTCCTATATCTCTCATCTTTCCTGTCACTTCTTGTTACGCTTCCTTCCATTTCAGGTGGCTTTACATTGAATGACTGGCCTAATGGTTTCTTGTAAGCCAGGAAACCATTTACAGCGCTGAGTAGTAACCATATAACCAAACCACACGTGTTCTCTATGTGTCAACAAATGGGTTGGCCGAGGGTTACTGCCCTTCCCCGTAAACCAACTAAGATATAAATGGCCACCCTGTATGAGATTATGGCTTTTTGTCATAGAGAGGTAAATAGGTGTTTCATGTCTGTTTATCCACTATATTGGATGATGTAAAATGAGATACAATTCAGTATGTTGAATATTGAGAGTTATCCCTCATTTTTTTTGGTTTGAGTCTACCAAATCAGTTATGCATGCATTTTACACCATTATAATGTGTATTATTGGGTATTACTGGGTGATTTAGCAGAATTGGCTAATAAATGATATAGAGATACACTTTAAACTAGTATATTCTAAGGTCTGGTGAGGTTCTGGGGCACTACAAAGGGTTATTAGGTAATGAGAGTTGAACTATGGCTATGGGGTATCATTTATTTGGGCTTCTGTTACAGGATTTGCAGATTTTAACTTTTTTGGGTGTGTCAATTCCCTGTCACCCACAAAAAATAAGGGATGACCATCAGTATATAGCAAAAATGAGAAAAATAATACAGTATGACCATTTATGTATACAAAATGATAGTTGCTGTTGTTGGTCCAGGCTGATCTGAAATTAACCTGGTGGATTGTTGGCTAAAATTGCCCATCTACTGCAGTTTGGTATGGATAGAGAGGGAATTGAGAGACAATTGTATAACCAGGTAACAGAGCTGCCCGTTAATAATACTGGACAGTATATCAGTGTCACCAAGTGAGGGTATCCTGTTCCATTACTGTATTATGATTTACAAAAGTAATGCCAGACCTTCAAGCTCATTATGGGACAACAAAGAACTGGATAATGGATTGGTTAATCAAGATTGTTTTGATAATGATTACTGTATCTCTTGAAGGTGCTGGAAGGGCTTGACTTTGTCGATTGTAATGGCCACAAAATTAACCCCTTAAATCCAGTTACAGTAGAACCTCAGTTATCCTAGGCTCTACGGGAAATTCAAAATGCCGGAAAATCGATTTTTCTGGTTGATTGAATAACCCATTTCCTGCTGTCTTACACCAGTGATTCTCAAAGAGGAATTTTGATGGGTCACAGGGACATAAAATAGGCTCAGTGCTTTCATCATATTTTATTTACTTAACTGAAATTGTAATTATCCATACTACACTGTTAGCTAAAATGCGACATCCATTTACATTTAAGATAGGGGGTTAGGTTCTAGGAGCCTCATATTTTTCGTTAAAAATATATCTGTCTTACGACACTCAAGACGTGTGTTTACATACGATCTCACCGACTGGACATATCACTGCGTACTGCATTCTAACCTAACCTAACTGACTAGTTTTGCCCCCTAATACTCCTCATAAAAACTTTAATCACCAAGGATTCCCACTAAGCTTCATGAAGGTCCTCATTACCAATCAAGTTTTTGACCTAAACAGCACGTGAATGATGGCCGTCTAGCATCACACATATTTCGCCAGGAATAAGTTTCGGTGCCCATTAGAAAAAAATTGCAGTGTGAAACTATTTTTGAAAGCCATTAGTTATCAACAATAAAGGAAAAAAAAGGCTATAAAGAACTCGTCAGCAAGGACTGATGGTTTCAGGAAAATTCACCGTCATCAAATTCGCCGTCACAACAATAACAAGACAATTCGCCGTTATTGATGAAGACAGCTATGGGTGATGCTAGAAAATAATTCAAAGGCAACTACAGCGAGGAAGAAACAAGTTGGTTATTGACTAAAGGTGCAGCTAATAAATAATGTCCAAAGCCTACGCTATTAAGTGTAGACGTTGATGGATCCCCCTGAAATATAGTTATTAAAGCATTGATTAATTAATTATAAGTATTTATACTGTAGAATGATGGGGAATCGTCCAGGGTGTGAATTGTCCTGATGGGAAATCGTCCATGTTTTGATGGGGAATTGTCTGATGACGAATTGACTTGACAGTGAATTGTCTCGGAACCACAGAGTTGTGGCCTGTGGGTGATGCAGGGTTATCGACGTGAGTGGATAGGCTGAATGAGGGTCGAACAGGCCTGATGGGGGAGACTGGTGGAGCAGCCATTTTTGCTGGAGTACTTGTTTGTGTGGACGTTGATGCATCACTATCTGGTAACCCCACAAATGAACAGGAGGATACGAGTGAATTGTTTGCTGTTTTTGCATGTTTACCCCTCGTGAAGAAGTCCCTGATGTCTGACTGTTTGATTGCTACACGATGGTGATTGTGGAAATCATAATGGCTATGAAAATGAAGCAGTTCATTAGCTGTGTAGGCTAAATTTCTCTCCATGAATCAGATGATCTTTCAAAATGATTCATCAGCATCTTCCCACGAACAGCCAGGAGCCATGGCTGATATTCCACTAAATATTACGGAAATTTGCAATAAAACAGTGGTGTGTTGCGGTGTTTACACTATTAACTCCCAAAACAATGGCGGGAACTGCAGTAATGTGCTCTGGTGGCAAAGGAATGAAAACATTTAGGCGGGATGGTTGCGCGGTGAATTTTAAATGCTGGTTAGATCCTGGATTTTCTCCGGTTGATCGATTTTGGAATTTTTTTTTTAATTGCCCGGTTTAGCACCAATTCCGGTTTATTGGCTCGCGGATAATTGAGGTTCTACTGTACATTTTTTTTTAGGCCAGCTCCATGATGCCTTTATTGTTAGTCACATTTTCTTTCTTTCTTGTTGTATTCTTTCTTTCTTGTACTGTATTCCAGTTAATTGTGGCAGGCTCTTCTACCCTTCAGAATTAACAGATTCCAACCAAACCTGGACACAATGACCAGCCTATGACCTAGTTGTGTCTGCAATGTTTTGGTTACATGGCAACAACTTGTTGTCTAACAGTGGCTGAAAAACCATTTGCTTCGTACTATTCACGTTTTGAGCTGTAGAAGCATTACTATTGGGCATAGAAAGCTCTGACTTCTTTAGGCTTAATCTTGTGGTCATTCCCTATTGGAAGTGTGCCATCCATTTTTCTCCTCTTTTCTAGTTTTCAAGTTGAAACCCTTTGAAGATTGGCCACAGCATCCCTAGTAGTCTTGTTTAATTGTGGCAGGCATTTCTACCCTTCAGAATTAACCAGTTCTGACCAAACATGGACACAATGACCAGCCTATGACCTAGTTGTGGCCACAAGGTTTTGGTTGCTAGGTAACTACTCATTGCCTTGCAACAGCTGAAAAACCACTTGTTTCATACTATTCATGTTTTGAGCTGTAGAAGCATTACTAATGGGCATAGAAAGCTCTGACTTCTTTAGGCTTAATCTTGAGGTCATTCCATATTGGAAGTGTGCCATCCATTTTTCTCCTGTCTCTAGTTTTCAAGTGGCAACCCTTTGAAGATTGGCCACAGCATCTCTAGCAGTCTTGTTTAATTGTGGGAGGTATTTCTACCCTTCAGAATTAATCAGTTCTGACCAAACCTGGACACAGTGACTAGCCTATGACCTAGTTGTATTCACAAAGTTTTGGTTGCTAGGCAACTACTTGTTGCCTAGCAACAGCTGATCGCTTAAAGCTGGCCATCATTGCTTGGTGGTTTGTTTTTTTTAAATTCTTGCTGATTCATATCATTCGTATCATTTATAAAGGCTTCAACATGCTCGTATGCATAAGCCTTGGTCACTTAATGGTGACTCAACACTGACAGTATTATTCACCTGAGGATAGGTCTCTGTTGTAGTAGTAGTAGTAGTAATTGTTCCCTAGCCAGTCTGGCCGAACAGCCCCGAGTCCATAAGGAAGGCCATGGCTGAGACCGGGTTTTCCCACAGAGCTCTCAAGGAGTGTATGTTGTGTTGTTGGCGTAGGTGATTGTGTGCAATGCAGTCTTCCATGATGTACTTAATAGTATGGGGTGCTGTGTTACATCCTGGACAGGCATCAGCGACGGAGTCATCCAGCCTGTTCTGATAACTTAAGAGGGCTGGATGATGGCCACATCTCAGCCTGGCCAGGTGGTCCCTGTCCTCATGGGGGAGATAGTATTCAGAAGGATGGATATCAGGAGGCCGTGCATGCAGCTGTATGTTGTCTTTAAGTGACTGAATGGAACAGTGAGTGATTTGAGTATGAATATGCTTCTGGAAGCTGGTCTGAGGCAGGCAGGGGGGAAGATATGATAGTATTTGTTTATGATATCGTGTGCTGGGTGTTGTTTTGATGTTCCTTGGTGTGTGTGTGTGGATGTGCTGCCATGTACTGTAGTGGATGTTGTGGGATTGTGGAGGCTGCAGCGAGAATTTGGGTGGCTCTCATGTCTAGATAATCCCTGACTTTGAGGACTTTGGTTTCTTGGTTTAGGTGGTCTGTAGGTGTAGTAGCTGTTCAGCCTGTGATTATTTTTAGGGCCTTCTTTTGTATGGTCTGAAGAGTGTTATAGTGTGTTTTAGTGAGGTTAGGAGCCCAAGCAGGGCTTGCATAATTCATCAGAACGTATACTCTATTGTTTGTATACTGTGGTGGTGGTTTCTTTCTTGTGTCCAAATGTTGTATGGGCAAGTGACTTCAAGGCATTGAGTCTAGGTGTTAATTTATTTTTGATGTTTGTGATGTGTTGTTTAAATGACATTAACGTATTGTATGTTACACCAAGGATTTTGGGTGTGTGTGTGTGTAGTAGGGGAGTGTTGTTTACGGTGATGTGTGGAATATGACTGTGTCCAGTTTGTGAGAAGGGTTGCTGTAGACTTGGCTGGGGCTATTTTGAGTCTGTTTGTGGTGAACCATTCGTGTAGTGTGTTGAGGTAAGGTTGGAGGATGTGTGCGGCTGTGTTTGCGTTTTGGTGTGTGCATGTAACCGTTATGTCATCTACATAGGAAGCTATGTGTATCTGGTCTGTGGGGTGTGGGTATGTCATGCATGTATAGGTTGAAGAACTGTTATGTCATTTGCATAGGAAGCTATGTGTATCTGTGGTGTGGGTATGTCATGCATGTATAGGTTGAAGAGTGTAGGGGACAAAACAGATCCTTGGGGGACGCCATTTGTGAAGTTTCTGATGTTCGAGGACTGACCTCAAAAGTTACATATGCACATCTGCCTGCTAAGTAGTTTGCCAGCCTTCTTTTTGTGTTATTGTGCATGTTTGTGTTGAATATTTTGTTTGTGAGGTTGTGGCGAGGGATGGAATTAAAAGCTTTACTAATGTCTAGTGTGGCAAGGAGTGTTCTGTGGTGGCCTAGCTGAAATCATGCCATCAAAAACTCTCTGTGTGCGGTCTGTCAGAAGAGTGTTTGTGGAGTGTAGTGGCCCAAAACATTGTTGTGATGGGGCTAGGGTGTGAGGTGTAACTTGTTCTAGTACTAGTCTTTCAGTGACTTTGAAGGGGATGCAGAGGTGTGTGATGGGGCGGTGTGAGGAAGGTAAAGTGGGGTCTTTGTTGGGTTTGGGGTTAGTGATGATAATGCCATGCTTCCAGATGTTGGGTATTATGTTGTGTGAGTAGCTGTAGTTTGATATGTTGGTGAGTGCTTGTATGCCTTGTGGTCCAAGGTGTTTAAGGTGTATGTTGCTTATGTTGTCTGGTCCACAGGCAGATGAGTGCTTGAGGTTGCTGATGATGTGCTTTGTCTGGTTGTAAGTGAAAGGTGCGAAGTCTAGGTCTGTGGGGAACGTCGGATGATATGTCGGTCGTCACGATGGGGGTTTAGATGGCTGACATGTGAAAAGTGATTGATGAGAGTGTTTGCTTGTTGTTTGTTTGAAGGTATGGTGTCTGTTGTTGTGATGGCAGTGTGTGATTATGTAGTGTTGCTGTTGGAGAGTGTGATGCTGTTTAGTGTTTTGTAGAGCTTGCTGGTGTTTGTTTTGTGATCAAGTGTTTGGAGATAATTATTCCAATTTAGTGTTTGCTGTTCTGATATTTTATTGTTTATTTGAGTGTTGAGTTCTTGTATTTGTTGTATGGTGTCATGTGTATGGAGTGTTCGGGAGTGTTGTAGTGTGTCCCGTTGTCTGATGAGGCCTTGAATTTCTGGTGTGAAATTGAGGTTGTGTCTTTTTCTGTTGCCTCTGGGGATGTCTTTTGTCTGCATTTTGTATAATTGAATTAAAAGTGTGCACAGCGGTGTTGATGTTTGTGATGGGTGTACTGTTTAATGTTTCAGAGTGTTGTTCTGTTTCAGTTGTGAAGGCCTCCCAGTTGGCTGGCTCTCTTGTTATTAGTGTATGTGTGTCTGTGGCCAGCTGGGGTGATTCTGGTTTCAGTAGTGATGATGATTGGGAGGTGGTCAGAGCCAAGGGTTCTGACCACTCTCCAGGATGTTGTGGGGGTGAGGTTTGGGGAGCAGAAGGTGATGTCTGGGGATGATGGGAGGAAGAGGGCTTGGTGTGGGATATTGGTATGCTGATTGGGATGATTGAGTATGAAAAGATGATCTGTCTGGGTTTGTAGTGCCAGCCCTCAGATGAAATAGATGTCCCAGGGTTCAGCAGATCAAGAATGTTTTTATGATAACCTTTTTAATCTTGTATTGATTTTACTTTTAGGCAATTTAATTCAGCATAAGGGAGACTCTTCAAACTGATGGAATTACATAAAACCACCATTAACTCCTTCATTACTAGAGAGGTCTCCTAACCTGAATGAAATTCTGTGGAATTAGCAAGATGGCAGTAAAGATTTAACTCATCATCATCATGATCATCATCTGGACCTCCTTCCCACCCTAGGGTAGGGTGAATAGTAGCAACATCCAGACAGCCAAAGTTTGCCCAGTTCAATGGGCCATGCTTCCAATCACTTATCATTCAAGCCCTTCAAATCTTGGCTCCATCAGATAGGCCACAAAATTTTCACCATTTTTTGTAGCTTCACATATATAAGTACATAATTATATCATTAAAAGAAAATGTAAGTCGTTTGGCCAAAATTACTGTAACTTATATAAGCATTCCGTGATGTGTTTTTATTTAATTATTGCTGTCTGAAGATAATTTTATTTTCCATAGAATACTTAACTGGAGTACTTAATTATATCCTTCATTAACCCTGTTAGTAAAAAAAAAAAATAATAATAATTTTCTGAGTTAAATATCGATATGTGAAGGTTGCATGAAGCAGCTAAACAGCAGTACAGTATACTGTTTAAACTGTAACTTGGTCTAAAATTGCCATTTCTCCATCTTTGATTGCTCATTTGTAATAACAGAAAATTGTTAGTCCTGAGGAAGTTCTTTGGAAATGAAATAAAGTCATGGCATGATCTCTTTCAGCCATTTAACTATGCAAAGTAAGCCATAAAAAGTTGAAAATCAGAAAAACGTCAAGATGAAACAACTCTAACTCATCATCGCATTGATCATATTAGCCCCTTAACCGCGGGTCGTCACTTCCGTGACGCTCGGGTGCAATGGATCATAGGCGTCACTTTTGTGATTTTGTGTTGTTTTGAATTCGCCCGGGCTTTCAGGTGGTGACTTGTATAATCTATCAGCACTGCCAATGTCCGACAATAGTCAGATCTGCTAATGTCATCAGTACTCCCATCCATTGTTGACAATTTAGCCATTTTCCTCCATTCAAGACTCCCCTCCCCTCCCTACCTCACCTCCATTACCCTCTCGTATCGTCTGCTCAGCTGCTCTGTGCTACACAAATCTTCCCTGGATTTTTCCACTGATTTCATCCATTGAAATGAGCCGTATGCCCTATTCTTATGCCAAATAATATATTTATTAAAAAAAAATAAGGTAATTGATAGTGCCATACACCTGGAATTGGTTAATTATCACTTGGCAACATCCAACCTTCACTCGTTCGCTAATTTCCTCTGCTTTTTTTCCCCATGAAATAAGCCATATGAGCTATTCTCGTAATGTAAATGTATATGAGAAAGGAAGGGAGAAGCCTGAGTGATATTTATATTCACCTGGAACTACCTAATTTATTATGTATTGTCTAGATTTCCCACGACTTATTTCTTAGCATGTACATTAGCAGCTGACATTTTCAACTCTTGGCTACCAAGATACATACAGTACATTCAGTTCACTCTCGTCCTTCAATGTGGAAGGATGTCACAGTCGCGCCCCTCCATTTCTGCCACTTTTGCGCCCATTATAAAACGCCTTGTGACCTCTACCCCTACTAAACATTGTGTGGGAAGCGGTAAAGGACTGTAGATATATATAAGTGTATTAAAGTACTAGAAATAATAAAGTGTGAGTGTGTATTTGAGTACAGTAAGAAATGACAGAATACCAGCGGTGAATTAGCGCTAGTGGGAGGCTTGTACGCGTTCATATTTTACATTGCTTTCACAGTGTTTGTTTGTTTGTTTTTTGGGGAGAATGGATTCCAAACTACTTGGAAATCATTGAATAGTGTTTCTAGTGATAATATGTGGCAGTGGTATTCATATTACGGGATGTCGGGATGTGTAAAGTGGAGACTTAGTTACCCAACTTCAGAAGTCTCCACAAGTCCAAGGGTAGTCGATGAGTGCTAAAAAAAACATCCCAGGAGAAAGCTGAAGGTATGTACCATATGCATTTTTAATTATATTATTTTAGGTCTAATAACTGATTTTTGGTAAATATTTTAAAAAGTCAGTCGGAGCGCGGATTTGCTCCGCGAGATGGGGACGGCGTGCCTCCGAGAACCCCGCGGTTAAAGGGTTAAATACAGTATATTAGCACATCTACTTTCGGTCGCAGGTGGATGATATTGCCAGTTGAAGTGGATGCGCTGTTATAGCTGCCATTTGGAGATCCCCCAGTGGTGTTGCAATGGCATTGCATGGACTAAATGAAATGCAAGGGAGATGACCACACTGAATGTAAACACTGGGGGGCCATCTTTGCTCAAATGTTTGACCATAGGCTTGCATGGGAAACACCATGTACACACGGGATTGTCGTACGCAGCTACCACAATTATCATATAAGCGAATGTTGGTATCATTATTACAAAACTGGATATCACCTTTAGCTCATTGTTCTATCAGTGTTTCACACCGAACAAAATGTGTAATGACGGTATTCTTCATTGTTACTACCCCTTTTCCATCCCACCACCACCACCATCTCACCATCACCTTATGTCTTGGTGGGCCCCTTGTCCATTCACACACTGAATCAGTAACTCGAGATTGTTCTGGAGAACATTCTTCTGCTCATTAACACTCTGTATTCAGCCACCAGTTTACTATCTGTCTATCCACTGCCAGACGCCATAATCCCGTAAGGGGTAGCCATTTGACTCTGAGTTATTTGTTTTACAGAGAGGGGCACTAACCCTCCACCAACCTACTTGTTGACATGTAGGGAGCATGTATGGTTTGACAGCATTGTAAATGGTTTCTTGGCTTACAGGAAACCATTTGGCTTGTTACTCAATGTAAAGCCACCTGGAAAGGAAAGAAAAGCAATAAGACATGGCAGGAAAGATGGGAGAAATAGGAAGAGAGGAGGGCAGGGACAGAAAAAGAATGATAAAGTCTAAGGAAGAAGTAGGCAGCACTACATCAAGTGAGTGGATGATGGTCACCACCACCTACCAATTTATTCATTTCACTCTAACAGTCATTCCATGCTGCTTAACAGTCATTCCATGCTGCTTGTTTTTCAACTTCCATATTTTCCTCTTGTGTGCATGAATTCTTTTCTTCAGTAGCTGATTCTTTAATACCTAGTCTCATGTCAGTAGTTTGTGTTTCTGCACCTACTCAACACTTCATATAACTTTCATATACAGTTCTTTACCAACTTCTGTGGTGGCTGTGTGTTTAGCATCGCTGACTGCAAAGCTGCTGGCCCATTAGTGCCAGGATTCGAATCCTTGTGCGGGCAGCTGATATCACTCGACTCGGGTGTCTACCCACCTAGGTAGGTAAAATGAGTACAGCAGTCCCTCCCTCTTCGCGGGGTTTGCTCTTGCTGGATTTGGTTATTTGCTGAGAGCAGATGGCCATTCTTCAAAGACATCTGAGAAGTGCTGGAAAGCATCGATGAGATTCCACATGACGCATTGCTCTCACCCACTCAACCCATCCCAGACTGTCTCACATTGCCTTCACTCCAGCTTCCCTTGTTTGACCCACTCAGGCAGTTCCAATGCAGCCAGCTTGGCTGAAAAGTCACAAAATATAGTTGCAACTCTGTCAGATTCATATGAAAGTATTCACCATATACCATAATTAATAAAATTATACCATACCATAACTCATAAAATCACTTCATTTTCATTTCTCCAAATTGAGTGACCGCAGAAACAACCATAGGTGTGAAAAAAAATACGTAACATGAACAATTTAGCTCCAAGAACATAGTGTGTGCAGGTGTTATGAGACAATTGTGGTGATGGAAACACGACCGTGTAAAACATAAAACCTGATAACAATCAGATGTTTTGTAAGCTACTGACTGAAACAAGTTACTAAAGTGTTTTTGCATGTGTTCTCAGTGAATCATGATGTTGGAAACTTGACTGTATATGACTTTACAAAGCAATGTGTAAAGGTTCTTAAGTTCGGGGGCGAGTAAATATACAGTATATGAGGTGCTATCCAAATTTTTCTGGACTGGGATCATGACACCTGAACTGGTTGTAGTAGCATGAAGCTATTCTAGGTGGCATTACTAACATGCACCGTGAGTCAGTGTGCCACACA
>JAGKTI010033618.1:0-11201 GCA_018397915.1 Birgus latro | reverse complement strand
TGAAAACAGGTTAGACATGAAAATCTTTATGGTAATCATCTTGCACACAAATCAGTGGCATTCACCTTTTTCATGGCTGGTGCACTTAAAAACCATGCATGAAAAAATTGAATTGAAAGCAGGAAATTATGATTAACATTTATGGGAATTTTTTTAACCCATTTACAGCATGCTGAAAACAGGTTAGACATGAAAATCTTTATGGTAATCATCTTGCACACAAATCGATGGCATTCACCTTTTTCATAGCTGGTGCACTTAAAAACCATGCATGAAAAAATTAAATTGAAAGCAGGAAATTATGATTAACATTTATGGGAATTTTTTAACCATTTACAGCATGCTGAAAACTGGTTAGACATGAAAATCTCTATGGTAATCATCTTGCACACAAATCAATGGCATTCACCATTATCATAGCTGGTGCACTTAAAATCCCTGCAGGAAAAAATTAAATTGAAAGCAGGAAATTATGATTAACATTTAGAGTAATTTTTTAACCCATTTACAGCATGCTGAAAACAGGTCAGACATGAAAATCTTTATGGAAATCATCTTTCACACAGTTTATGCATAAGATTAATGATATGGAAAGAACAAAACAAGGAATTTTGATGAAGTTAGTGTACTTATGAGAATGATGCCGCCCTCCTCATGTATAACCCGCTCGATCTCAGACTGACAGTAAGACCTTGCACCTGACACCTTAGCACTTCCGGTGCACTTTACACTCACCAGCACTTCTCACCAGCACTTCTCACAAGCACTTTCCACAACATTTTCTTTCGCATACCTTGCATCACATTACTTCACTGCTCTGTCCATAACAGTAAATTCTCGTGTGGTCTAGTGACGAGTTCTGGAGAATTTATTCAATCTCAGCATACTTAGGAGTAAACATCACCTTTCTCTCCACTTTTCGTCTGGTCTTCGAAACGAAATCAGCCGTGTACTGCTGTAGTTTGTCTCGGGACTTCTTGATATCAAACAAAGTGGGGCGAGGGAGGTTGAACTCACATAGGATCCGTGATGTCGGCCACCCAGTGTCCACCTTTTCCAATACCTCTCTCTTCTCCTCCAGAGTTAGAACCACTTTCTTCCTCTTCTCAGGTGGCGGGGCCATCATCACACACATGATGAAGAAGGTGAAGAGCAGCATCAAGCCATGCAGGAGGTAGGGTATCACCACAAAACAAATCACTTCAACCGCCATTTTCAGAGCGTGTTTACGAGGAATGAGTGGAGCGGGAAATGAGACCGACAGAGAGGCGTCAGGCGCGAAAACATAGCCTATTGGCGCGCGTGGGAAATTCAAACTGATGCGGTAAAAAAAAAATGGATTTTTTTGGATTTCTTCGAATTTTTGGACATTTTGGAGGTCGGACAGCCCACGATGTCCGAATAGTGATGCATCTGAATACTGGGCGTCCTAATAGTAGAGGGATTACTGTATATCATACAGATTATATTGCTCCGCTGACTTGTTTATTTTTCATGATTACTGCATTTGTGTGTATCTGGGAAGTGAGATACACAATCACTCCTTGTTGATGACTTTATATATATATATATATTCCCCCTTTTATTGTTGATGATTAATGGCTTGCAAAAAGTCACACTTTTTTTTTTTTCAGTGCCGAAAGTGATTCGTGACAAAATATGCGTGATGCTGGGTGGTCATTATTCACATGTTGTTTAGGTCAAGTTTTTGCTTGATCTAATGAGGACTTTTAAGAGGCTCAGTGGCAATCCTTGGTGATTAAAATTTTTACGAGGAGTTTTAGGGGGCAAATCTACCCGGTTAGGTTAGGTTAGAATGCAGTAGCTATGCTCCGATGTGTCCAGTTGGTGAGGTCTTATGTAAACACACTGTCTTTGGTGTCATAAGGCAGACGTATTTGTAATAATATATCTTTAAATATATTTTTAACAAAAAAATATGAGGCTCCTAGAACTGAACCCTCTATGTTACATGTAAATATATGTCATGTTTTAGCACAAAATCGATTTTGCATGAGGTTCATAACCTATCTCATGTTGTATGAAGACTCTACTGTGCAATTTTTCCCATAAGTTGTTCGGTTCACACAGTGTGAAATCGTAGAATGCGAGGGTTTCTGCCGCCCATAAACTCACATTGTGTGAGGGTGCACTGTGTACTTTTTCACCCCTCTGTGGTCATTCATTTTCTCCACATGACCAAACTGTCTCAGTACACTCTTCGATTCTGGTGTCCACATACTTCCTCACTCCACATCCTTCACGAATCATGTTATTCCGTATCTTATCCATTCTCTGTACTCTACATACATTCCTCGGCACTCCCATCTCCAGTGCTGTTACACTGATTTTTCATTTTCATACCACACCGTAGTCTTATATCCGTATGTTAAAGTTGGCACTAACACTCCCTCATGAAAGCCTTGTGCAGTGCATCACTTAGGCCTCTGCCTTTTTATCAAGGCCTTTTTAGCACAAGCTACTTTCCTTCCTTGTGTCACTCTACTTTCCACTTCTTTTGCACATTTTCCTCTCTTTTCCATCACAGTACCCTGGCATTTGAACACTCTCACCAATTCCAGTCTCTCTCCATTCACTGTAATCCACTTTTTTTTTTTTTTTTTTTTTACATTTTCCTCTCTTTTCTATCACACACACACACACACACACACACACACACACACACACACAATCAAGTTTCTAACTGGCCTAAATTGGTAGTTATTTCACTTCACTGTACTTCACCTACTGTTTCCCCAAAAAAATGTCTCAAAATTATGGTGATTTCATACTCACCTACAGTAAACTGGTAGTTGCCTCACTTAACGTCATTTTACTTGTTGCTTGAACTCCACACTAGTGTTCCATCACAAACCCTGACACACCTGATTGTGGTCAAGTTCAAAGGCCATCTTAGAACAAGCATTTGACTATAGGTATGCGTGTCACATTTGTAAAAATAATGATCATATATTGACCAGTGAGGTTTTATGTAGGAACATAATGGTAGTACAGTACTGTATAAGGAAAACTGTGAGGGTATTTTGTACAAAGGCCCTGACTTTTTAGTCATCATGTAAGTGATTCATCGCATATCAGTTTGTTGTAAAATGATGATTGCTGTGTAGATGAGGATAAATTGTAAGTGGTATTTGCCAAGGGTAGCTTGAAATAGAGGATTTAAAATTTGTAATATTATTTGTTTTATAATTTGTATTTGCAGGAAAAAGATGAAGGATGGAAACCCTCACAGGGTAACTTTTCACAGGAAGGACCAGAAGGATGGGATAGATTTGGAGGTCAGAACTCCCAGAGGCCACCAGTGGATCATTCCAAGGATCAGAGGAGTGATGGGCCGCGTGGGATATCAGAGGCCGTACATGAGTACTTGGCTGACAGTCCAACCCAGGAATCACAACAGGACCTCAGGAACCAAGGCAGGCCACACTTTGATGAGTCAGACAGAGACCAGAAACCATTCGGGAGAGGGGCTCGTGGAGGTCGAGGCAGGTGGCAGGACAACAGAGGTCCCACACAGGTAACTAGAATTGTTGTTATTTTAGTATAACTCATATACTGAAAGAGTTGATGAAGGATGGAAAATGGAAGTAGATTGGTGAGTTGTATAAACATTCATGTGACAGAGGTGCCCCCCCCCCCCCTTTTTTTTTTTTTTAAGGGGTGGCTTAGTCTCACAGGTTTTTAACTGCATCTGGAGGTGGGGGGGAACAAGCTCATGTTTGGATGATTGACCAGTTTGGAGTTGAGAATTTTCAAGACGTGGTTAATGAATAAACTGATGTGTGGCTGTGTTCATGAGCACACTGTTTCAAGGTTCCTATACTTTTATTATATTCTGCCCCAGTTTCATGATTGTTGCCACCCCATACTTTTATTTTATTCTGCCCTAGTTTCGTGATTGTTGTCACCCCAGTTATGTTTTAGCGAGGTGTAGAGTAATAATAATGATGATATGTCACATTCTTTTTTACTGTAGTATATTATTATAAACACAAAGCAGCCATCACAGCCATCCAAAATCTCCTGCCAAGCAGAGTCCTTCATGAACGTCAACCAGACATTCATCCCACAGGGTAACTCTAGTTTATTCAACCAGACATTCATCCCACAGGGTAACTCTAGTTTACTCTCATTTCCCTAGCCAGGCTATTATGTGGTCATTACGTTTCTCTGCATCAAGAGCAGCACAAAATGCAACTATCAGAGAGTCCAGTCTGCCCCCACTGTAATACAGCCCCCTCACAAAGCACTGGACTCAACTGGTTCACTTCATGCACCTCATTGTCTTCATTGTCAAAAGAGACAAGCCTAACTTTAACAAAAGATTTGACCTTTGTGTAGGGCTAACTGTGCTTTTCATGCCATACCCTCTTACACCAGCTCACATTAATATGAGGTGTTTAGTGTTAAAGGGGCAAAGATGCCAGTTTTGCAAAGTTGAGTTATAGCCAGTGTTGAATGGGCAAAGCCTTCTAGCAGCTGGTTAATGCAGTAAAGGCAGAAGGGACTACCTGTTAAATTACATTACTTAAATTTCATTAAAATGTAATTCCATCCATCCATCCACCATCTAATCCAAATAAATTTGACTAGACTAAATTAATATTAGTGGTAGGTGGGAGGAGCTCACCATCCACTCCCTCAATGTAGTGCTGCTTTGGGTGTCTCCCCTTTCCTCTCTTCTATCCTTCCTCTTCTTTCTTTCTTTTTTTCTCTCTTTCACTCTTTCCTCTTTCTTCTGCCTACAGGTGACTTTACACTTCCTCTTCTGTCTTTCATTCCTTCATTCTTTCCTCTTTCTTCTGCCAGTGGGTAACTCTACACTGAGTGACAAGCCAAATAGTTTCCTGTATATGGTGGTAACCATATAACCAAATTATGGTTCCTGGTGGTTTAGTGGGTTATTAAAGTGCTCCAATCGGATTGAGCCTCTGCTGGTTTATATCCAAGGGATGGTTGGGGTTTGTTGGTCACGTAATGCCACTCGGATGAGTGAGGCTGGTCACTGTCATCTTAAATGTCAGGACCAACTTGCCTAGCCTTGGGTTCCTATGCTTCTTATGGGGCAACATTGGATTGGATGATGGATGGAAATTAATATTAAGTATTTAATTGCTGTCTGAATTTTTTTTTTTTTCCCCTCAGGTATCTATTCATATTTCTAAAGCTTTTGAGAGAGTGGGGCACCATTCACTGCTGTCCATACTTCCTTGCTATGACCTAACGTCTTTTATTCCTCTGATTTCTTCATATCTCACCGACAGAAAGATAAGATTTAAAGTAGATGATGATTATTCCAATTTCCACGTGATTTAATGCTGGCGTGCCACAAGGATCTGTTCTGGCTCCAACCCTATTCCTAATTCATATTAATGATCTCTTATGCATCACCCATAATCCCGTTCATTCATATGCAGATGGCTCAACACGTCACAGTTCATTCATGCTTAAACACCCATTCACAAAGTTCAGATCTCTAATTCACAACTCAGTACAGCAATCTCCATTAATCAAGACTTACCTAAGAATACTGAATGGGGACAAAATAACATTGTCTCATGTAATGGCAGTAAATCCAAATACTGTACAGTAAGACCTTCCATATCCGGCCATGGCCAGGTTTAGCCGTAGCTGGTTGTAGGAGTTTTCCGGATGATGGAGGATAATAGACCTTATACCTAGGCAAGCAAACGTTGACACAAATGAAATAATTTGTTTCACGTACAGCAAATAGTTGATGTATAGATCACCGTGCGGAAGACAAGCCCAGCCCTTTAACATAATGAAAAGTTTTGATAATCTGTGCAAAGTAAATATTTTGAATCACTCTCAGTCTCACTGTTGAAGTCGTAACTTATCAACCCTTCAACGCAATGGAAAGTGTGTGGTGGATGGGGTGCCCATCTTCCACTCACTCAGTGTAGATATGCCTTATGATCTCTACACTGAGTGACAAGCCAAATGGTTTCCTGTACCCAGGAAACACTGGGTGGTAACCATATAACCAGGATTTTTGACAGGGTTAAGTGTTGCCCAGATTCCCTTATCCAAAATCACTTAATCATGACAATTGTTTCAGAGAGCCTCGGAGGGCCCAAACCTGCCCAGGGCCCCAACGAAGTAGGCAGATTCGCATGCCCAAGTGGAATGTGAGAGGTGTGAATGAGGGGAGCAAGAGGATGGAAGTGGTGAATGTGTTCAAGAGTGCGAGATATGCCGTGATGGCATTGTGTGAAACAAAGATGAAAGGGTGTGAAGTAGAGGAGTGAGAGGGTGTGAAATTTGTAAGATCAGGCATGAATGGGCAAGAAAGATGCAAGGAAGGAGTTGCTTTGTTGATGAATGAGGTGTGGCAGAGTGGAATGAGAGACTACAAATGTGTCAGCTCGAGGTGTGTGTATGTAAGTTCAAGTTTGAGATGGTAAAAGTGGCGGTGATTGTAGTGTATGCACCGTGTGAGGACAGAAGTGAGAGAGAGAAAGACAGGTTTTGGGATGAGCAGGATGAAGTAGTGGGACAAATGCCCAGTAGCAATATCTATCTATTGCCAGAGGCCATAATCCCATAAGGGGTGGCCATTTGACTTTGAGTTATTTGTATTATGGAGAGGGGCATTAACCCTCCACTAACCCACTTGTGACACATGGGGTGCAGGTATGGTTTGGTTATATGATTACCACCCAGCGTTGTAAATGGTTTCTTGGCTTACAGGAAACCATTTGGCTTGTCACTCAATGTAAAGCCACCTGTAAAGGAAAGAAAAGCAATAAGAAGTGACAGGAAAGATGGGAGAAATAGTAAGAAAGGAGGGCAGGCACAGAAAAAGAATGATAAAGGCTAAGGAATAGTAGGCAGCACTACATCAAGTGAGTGGATGATGGTCGCCACCACTTACCACCATAAAGTGATCATAATGGGTGATATAAATGGAAGAGTAGGCACTCGTCCTTAGGATAACATAGTGGGTTGTAATGGAGTACCTGGAGAAAATGAAAATGGGAAGCAGTTGAAGGATATGTGTCAGGAAAGGAGGATTTGTATTTGTAACTTGTATTTCAAACGCAGAGATGCACATAAATATACATGGTATAGAGGGAAGGGGGATCATGTTGAAAGAAGCCTGATCGATTACGTGCTCTTAGAGAGGGCGATGCTGGGAATAGTTGCTGTTATGTGGGCTGTGAGAGGACGATTTGAGGTCTGTCAGATCATATGATTGTGGTATGCAAGATCAAGCTGAGAGGAGTGAGGTGGATCAGGAGAGAGAGGAGCAGTCAGGAAGAAAGACTGAAAGTTGAGAAGCTGAGGATCAAGGAAATGGCAGATGATTACAGGACGAAAGTAGAGGAGGAGTTAGAAGCAGTGAATTGGAATGAAATGGATCTGGACAGTCTGTGGAATGCATATAGGGATTGCTTAGTTAGAAATGCTAAAGCAGTGTGTGGTGTGGCAAGAGTAAAAACAAAGAAGAAAAGCACAGCATGGTGGGATGAAGAGGTTAAGGTAGCATTGGAGGAAAAGAGGAAGAAGTGGCTAAAGTGGTTACAGGGCAGGGGTTCAGTTGAAATAAGAACTGAATATATTAAGAGCAAGATGCTCGTAGAGAGACTAGTGAAGAGGAAAAAGAAAGAGGTAATTGATGGTCTAGGAAGAAAAATGAATGCAAACTACTCTGATAATAGGAAGTTATTCGGGAAAGAGGTGCGGAAATATAAAGTGAAAGCGGAAAGAGATGTGATAGTGTGAAGAATGTAGGTGGTAGATTATTAACCCATGGGGATGAAGTAAGGACCAGATGGAAAGAATATTTTGAAAGCCTGGTGAATTGGAATAGAGAGAGCAGAGCGGCTGTAAACATGATTGGTTTTGGGGGTGTGAAGAGAAGGAATGCAGTGCCAGGAGACGTGACACTCGAACAGGTGAAGAGTGCTGTGAAGCGGCTGAAAAATGGGAAAGCAGCTGGGGTTGATGAGATGTATGCAGAGATGATTAAGTGTAGTGGAGAGAGTGGAATGAAGTGCTTGTTTGAGATATGTAAGAAGGCATGGATGAGTGAAACTGTGCCAACAGAGTGGGAAATGGCTGTGATTGTACCCCTGTACAAAAATAAAGTTGAGCAAAGTGAGTGCAAGAATTGTCTTGGCATAAGTTTATTGAGTGTGGTAGGGAAGGTATATGGAAGAATTATTACAAAGAAAGTAAGAGAGATATCAGAAGTCCTAGTGAGTAATGAACAGGGTGGCTTTAGGATTGGCAGAGGATTTGTGGATCAGATATTTACAGTGAGACAGATAGCTGAGAAGGCTTGTGAGAAGGACCATAAAGTGTTTATGGCATTCGTGGATCTGGAAAAAGTATACGACAAAGTGGACAGAGAAGGATTGAGGAAAGTTTTGCGCATGTACGGTGTAGAAGTGAATGTTTCATGATCGGTGTGACCGTGCAACAAGGTTGTATGATGTCCCCATGGTTGTTCAATATATATATGGATGGGGTGATGAGAAAAATAAAAATGTGAGTAATGGAGAGGTGGATGGCATTGGTAATGAATGGTGATGGCTGGAATATCTCAGATTTGTTGTATGCTGATGATGCAGTACTACATGCAAAAACCGGACAAGAACTTGGTAGGCAAGTGCGGAGTTTTGCTGAGGTCTTTGAGTGTCGTGCCTTGAGAGTAACTGTAGAAAAGAGTAAATTGTTGGTTATTGAGAGAAATGGTGAGTCCCAGGGCAATGTTACAGTGAATGGAGAGAGACTGGAATTGGTGAGAGAGTTCAAATACCTGGGTACAGTGATAGAGAAGAGAGGAAAATGTGCATAAGGAGTGGAAAGTAGAGTGACACAAGGAAGAAAAGTAGCTGGTGCAGTGAAGGCCTTGATCAGAAACAGAGGCTTGAATGCTGCAGCTACACGAGGCGTACATGAAGGAGTGTTAGTGCCAACTTTAACGTATGGATATGAGACTATGGTGTGGCATGAAAATGAAAAGAGTAAGAGCATTGGAGATGGGACTGCTGAGGAATGTATGTGGAGTACAGAGGGTGGATAGGATATGAAATAATGTGATTCATGAAAGATGTGGAGTGAGGAAGTCAGTGGACACCAGAATTGAAGAGAGTGTACTGAGATGGTATGGTCATGTGGAGAGAATGGATAACAATAGACTGGTGAAAAAGGTATATCTGAGCGAATCTGAAGGAGGGAAGAGGCGAAGTAGGCCAAGGAGATGGTGGAGAGATGTGGTGGATGAGTGTGTGAGGAAGAGTGGTTTGGAAGTTGGTGAGGCTAAGGAACTGACAGGAGATCGAGCTGGCTGGATGAATGTTGTGAGGAAAAGTGCATGATCAGGGACTTGGCATCTTTTCTTAACGTGGCAGTGTCTGGATTGACACTGTCGGATACGTGTATGTGAAGCTACGGAACGTGGTGAATATCTTTGACGTATACGATTGAGCCAGGATTCTGGGGACTTGAATGATGAGTGAATGGAAGCATGGCCCATTGGATTGGGTTAATTTGGGCTGTCTGGACATTGGGAAAGGAGGTCTGGATGATGATGATGATAAGCTTTACTAATCTATCCAAAGTAAACATTCTGAATCACTCACAAGCATAGCTTCATCCTCACTGTTGAAATCATAACAGAAACATTATTATTAATTTATTTTTTATTTATTTATTTATTTATTTTTTGTACATGACTGTTTAGAATTAGGCTGTCTTGCCAGACAACTCCAGATCTGGATTGTCCGGGTTGTCTGAGTATGTTGATGGTTTTGGTGTCACTATCAGGAGCTGTTGATGATCACATTGTCGCAATGGGTGTGTCTCTTTTTGTGCTGCATGAGCAGAGGTTGTTCAAATGTCTGTTTGCTTGAGTTTTATTTGCAGCATCATAAGGTGTATAATGTCTTGAAGGGACACAACGTTATGTTTTTGTGTAAAATCGATGTAAGTTTGCAGCCTATTAAGAGCAGGTTCCCAAGTCACTCTAACTGCCCCATCCTCTTCCTCTTCTTTGTCCTCACTCATTTGTTCCTGATGATCACCTAGTTTAATTATTGCAATTATTTCGTCATCATTCGTATTTTGGGTTACAGAACATCTTTGTCAACAGGAAGCCATTCATCAAGCACATTTTTATTCCATGTCAGCCAGTGCTTTGCTTGAAGCCATCAATTCATGCATCTGATCATACACCTTGCCAGACTCCTGTTCAGGCAGTGTAAAGCTTTCAAAATCTGTCGCGTCACTCTCACCCACTGCGTTCACACCCGTCATTGTCACTGCACCGGCCACCTGCATATTTGTTGCTACAACTTCTGTAACTTGTGGCTGCAACTTTCCCCAACTATGCTGCACAGTGACTTGTTTCACATTGTTCCAAGCAAATGAAATCATGTAGATGGCCTCCCTTATGCTTATACTCTTCTGAAAATCTGGAATACTGCCTCATGGTTTACTAGGTGCCTGATGAAGTCGCGACAATACAACATCTTGGTGTTTTGAATCACACCTCTGTCCATCACTTGCAACAGGCTTGTAACATTTGGGGGCAGGTAGATGACAATGATATTTCCATTCCTCAGTTTTTCTGGGGGGGGGGGAGCCCTGCATTTGTTAGGAATGAAATAACTGTGGTATCCTCTGGAAGTCCCTGTTTGCACCAATTTTTAACACTTGGCACAAACACTTGATCAAACCAATAATGAAATATTTCTGCCATCATCCAAGCAGAGATGTGACTTTTGTATGCAACTGGCTGGTGTTGAATATCCCTGAGGCAGTGAGACTTTGCATATTTGCCAATGACTAATGGCTTCACCCTGTAAGTACCGCCTGCATTTGATGCAGAAGCGCTGTTACCCTTTCTTTGTTGCCCTGGTAACCAGCAGCACTTATTTCATGTGCATGTGCTAGGGTGGTTCTGGGGGGGGGACACTTTCATTTGCATAATAGGCTTATCCTGGCTTTAGGTCATACAGTGCATCCCCCTAGTATGCGAAACAGCTAGTGCGCGAGGACCTATTTTTTAATATTCTTTATTATTTTTTATATTGTAGGAGGAGGCTGTAGCACGGGCCGAACAGGGTAGTACTCCCGAGGAGAATGGGAATGCTGGTGATAGGAGTTTCACTAGCTACCTAACCATCCCCCTTTGCTGACCTTTTCAGTGT
>JAGKTI010033617.1:0-11632 GCA_018397915.1 Birgus latro | reverse complement strand
TGCGGTGATCCTCACAATGTTTCAAGCTTTCTGTTCATAAAAACCTAGGGTGTCAGTCCTCTTTACGTTTCAGTCGACTTCTTGTTATCCTTCATAAATGTGACATTATCACCCTCTCAAGTGTCTTCTTAGTTCTAAATATAATATGTGTTTTACAATCAGCTTTTAGAACACTTGAGGAAGTTGCATATTCAGCGTTTTCACCGAGAAATACGTTTATTCAGCCATCATTAGTTTAAAAGCGATTGGACCTACCTCCAAAACGTATGCTATCAGTCGGAACTAGTTCACAAATTGCACTACTTCATGTCCTTGAAGTCACGGCTATGTGGAAAGAAAAATCGACAAAAGTTAATAATACAGAACTCCGTCTCAAGAGAAATCACAGTTTTGAAAGATTATACCTAAGGAAACGTGGTTTTTGATGTAACAGAAACCATAATTGTTTTTTTTTTTTTATATCCAACCGACTTAAATTTAAACAGCTTCTGCTGAAAAAGAAAGAGAAATGAATCGAAGATTTTAAATCGTTTCGTTGATCCTCACAATGTTTCAAGCTTTCTGTTCACAAAAACCTAAAGTGCCAGCTCTCTTTTCGTGTCAGTCGACTTCTTGTTATCCTTCATAAATGTGACATTTTCACCTTCACAAGTGTCTTCTTAGTTTTGAATATATAATGTGTTTTACAGTCAACTTTGAGAACACTTGAGAAAGTTCCATATCCAGCTGATTCGTCGAGAAAAAAGGTTATTGAGCAATCATTTTTTTTTTTTTTTTTTTATGCATGGAAGAAGGAACCAAAGGCCACGGGCCTGCATACTGTTCCTTCCAAGAAAAAACAAAAACAGTACAAAAGAGAGCCAAATTCAAGATCCGTTCAATTCGACATGCCTGGACACACTGCGTTTGAAAGACTGGAGATCATAGGAAGTAGGAAATACAGACAGAGGAAGACAGTTCCAGAGTTGACCAGTTGCATAAATAAAAGACTGGGAGTAACGGTTAACTCTTGTATTAGAGAGTTGGACAGAAAAGGGATGAGAGTTTGTTGCTAGACGGGTACTACGTTCCCGTCGTAGAGGTGGAGGGATGCAAGCAGACAGTTCAGAGGAACAGTGACCATTGAAGTAGCGATAGAAGAGAGATAAAGATGCAACAGTGCGGCGAAGAGACAATGGTTGAAGGGAATCAGTAAGAGGAGGAGAGTTAATGAGACGAAAAGCCTTTGACTCCACCCTATTGAGAAGAGCTTTAATGTGAAGAGCCTCCCCACACATGAGAGTTGTACTCCATACACGGGCGAATAAAAAGAGAATGGACTTACCTACAAAACGAATGCTATCAGCCGGAACTTTTCACAATTTGCACTACTTCATGTCCTTGAAATCATGGCTAAAGTGAAAAAAAAAAACGACTAATCAGAAGTTGATAATCCAAAATACCTTCTCAAGAGGAATCACAGAATTGAAAGATTTTACCTAAGGAAATGTGGTTTTCGGTGTAACAGAAACATTGATATAGTGATTTTTTTTCTTTACCCCCATGAAGCTCGACGTAATTTTAAACTACTAGTGATGGAGAAAAAAATATATTTGTTTCGATCATCCTCACAAAGTTTCAAGCTTTTTGTTCTTAAAAACATAAGGTGCCAGCTCTTTTTAAGTGTCAGTCGACATTTTGTTATCCTTAATAAATGTAACATTATCACCCTCACAACTGTCTTCTTAGTTCTGTGTATAATATAATGAGTTTTACAATCAACATTAAGAACAGTTGAGGTAGTTATATATTCAGCGTTTTCGCCGAGAAATACGCTTTTTCAACCATCATTAGATTAAAAGAAATTGTACCTACCTCCAAAACGTATGGTATCAGATGGAACTATTCCACAATTTGTACTACTTCATTTCGTTAAAGTCACGGCTAAGTGGAAAAAAAATCAACAAAAGTTAATAAAACAGAATTCCGTCTCAAGAGAAATCACAGTATTGACAAATTTTACCGAAGGAAATGTGGTTTCTGATGTATGAGAGAAATTAGTATTGATATTTTTTTTTTTACCGACACTAGGTTCGACTTAGATTTAAACAGCATCTGCTGAAAAAAAAAAAAAAAAATTAATCGTTTCGGTGATCCCCTCAATGTCTCAAGCTTTCTGTTCATAAAAACCTAAGGTGCCAGTTCTCTTTACGTGTCAGTCGACTTCCTGTTATCCTTCATAAATGTGAGATTATCACCCTCACAAGTGTCTTCTTTGTTCTGAAATATAATATAATGTGTTTTACAATCAACTTTGTAAACACTTGAGGAAGTTGCATATTCAGCGTTTTCACCGAGAAATACGTTTATTCAGATATCATTAGATTAAAAGAGATTGGACCTACCTCCAAAACGTATGCTATCAGCCGGAACTTTTTCACAATTTGCACTAATTCATGTCCTTGACGTCACTGCTAAGTGGAAAAAAATCAACAAAAGTTTATAATACGCAATTCCGTCTCAAGAGAAATCACAGTATTGAAAGATTTTTCATAAGGAAATGTGGTTTTTGATGTAACAGAAACCTTATAATTATCAATATTTTTTTTTACCGGCACGAGGCTCGACTTAAATTTAAACAGCTTCGGCTGAAGAAAAAAATTCAATACATCGAAGATTTTAAATCGTTTCTGTGATTCTCACAATGTTTCAAGCTTTCTGTTCATAAAAACCTAAGGTACCATTTCTCTTTACGTGTCAGTCGACTTCTTGTTATTCTTCATAAATGAGACATTTTCACCCTCATAAGTGTCTTCTTCTTTCTGAATATAATATAATGTGTTTTACAATCAACTTTGAGAACACTTGAGGAAGTTGCATATTCAGCGTTCTCACCGAGAAATTCGTTTATTCAGCCATCATTAGATTAAAAGATATTGGATCTACCTTCAAAACGTATGCTATCAGGCTGAACTCTTTCACAATTTGCACTACTTCATGTCCTTGAAGTCACTGCTAAGTGGAAATAAAATCGACAAAAGTTAATAATACAGAATTCCGTCTCAAGAGAAATCGGAGTATTGATAGATTTTACATAAGGAAATGTGGTTTTTGATGGATCAGAAACCTTATTATTATGAATATTTCATTTTTTACCGGCACAAGGCTCGACTTAACTTCAAACAGCTTCTGCTGAAGAAAAAAAAAATCAATAAATCGAAGATTTTAAATCGTTTATTTGATCCTCACATTGTTTCAAGCTTTCTGTTCATTAAAACCTAAAGTGCCAGCTCTCTTTACGTGTCAATCGACTTCTTGATATCCTTCATAAATGTGACATTTTCACCTTCACAAGTCTTTTTTAGTTCTGTATACAATATGATGAGGTTATAATAAACTTTGAGAACACATGAGGAAGTTGAATATTCAGCGTTATCGGCTAGAAATACGCTTATTCAGGCATCATTTGATTAAAAGAGAATGGACCTTCCTACAAAACGGATGCTATCAGCCGGAGCTTTTTCACAATTTGCACTACTTCTTGTTCTTGAAATCATGGCTAAGGGGAAAAAAACGACAAATCAGAATTTGCATATCCAAATTCCTTCTCAATAGGAATAACATAATTGAAAGATTTTACCTAAGAAAATGTGGTTTTGATGTAACAGAAACCTTGATATTTATTTTATTTTTACCCCCATGAAGTTTACTTAATTTGAAACTGCCTGTGCTGGAGAAAAAAAAATTCAATGAACCTCACAATGTATCAAGCTTTTTGTTCTTAAACACATAAGGTGCCAGCTCCCTTTACGTGTCAGTCGACTTCTTATCCTTCATAAATGTGATATTTTCGCCCTCACAACTGTCTTCTTAGTTCTGAATATAATATAATGTGTTTTATAATCAACTTTGAGAACACTTGAGGAAGTTAAATATTCAGCGTTTTCGCCGAGAAGTACGCTTTTTCAGCCATCATTAGATTAAAAGAAATTGTACCTACCTCCAAAACGTATGGTATCAGATGTAACTATTTCACAATTTGTACTTCTTCATGTCCTTAAAGTCACGGCTAAGTGGGAAAAAAATCGACAAAAGTTAATAAAACACTATTCCGTCTCAAGAGAAATCACAGTATTGAAAGATTTTACCGATGGAAATGTGGTTTTTGATGTAAGAGAAAAATTAATATTGAATATTATTTTTTTTACCGACACGAGGTTCGACTTAGATTTAAACAGCTTCTGCTGAAAAAAATAAAATAAAAAGATTTTAATCGTTTCGGTGATCCTCACAATATTTCAAGCTTTCTGTTCATTGAAACCAAAGGTGCCAGTTCTCTTTACGTGTCAGTCAACTTCTTGTTATCCTTCATAAATGTGACATTATCACCCTCACAACTGTCTTGTTAGTTCTGAATATAATATAATGTGTTTTATAATCAACTTTGGGTACACTTGAGGAAGTAACATATTCAGCGTTTTCGCCGAGAAATACGCTTATTCTGCCATCATTAGATTTAAAGAGATTTGACCTACCTCCAAAACGTATGCTATCAGCCGGAACTATTTCACAATTTGCACTACTTCATGTCCTTGAAGTCACGGCAAAGTGGAAAAAAAATCGACAAAAGTTAATAATACAGGATTCCGTCTAAAGAGAAATCACAGTATTGAAAGATTTTATCTAATGGAACGTGGTTTTTGATGTAACAGAAACCTTAATATTGTGAATATTTTTTTTTTCCGGCACGAGGCTCGACTTAAATTGAAACAGCTGCTGAAGAAAGAAATAAATAAATCGAATATTTTAAATCGTTTCGGTGATCAATGTTTCTAGCTGTCTGTTCGTAAAAACCTAAGGTGCCATTGCTCTTTACGTGCCAGTCGACTTCTTGTTATCCTTCATAAATGTGACTTTTTCACCCTAACAAATGTCATCTTAGTTCTGAATATAATATAATGTCTTTTACAATCAATGTTGAGAGCACTTAAGGAAGTTGGATATTCAGCGTTTTCGCCGAGAAATACGCTTATTCAGGCATCATTTGATTAAAAGAGAATGGACTTACCTACAAAACGGATGCTATCAGCCGGAACTTTTTCACAATCTGCAGTACTTCTTGTTCTTGAAATCATGGCTAATGGAAAAAAAAAAAACGACAAATCAGAAACTGATAATCCAGAATTCCTTCTCAAGAGGAATCACAGAACTGATAGATTTTACATAAGGAAATGTGGTTTTTGGTGTAACAGAAACCTTGATATTATGAATATTGATATTTTTTTTTATTTTTTACCCCCATGAGGCTCGACGTAATTTTAAACTGCTTGTGCTGGAGAAAAAAAAAATTGTTTCGATGATCCTCACAATGTATCAAGCTTTTTGTTCTTAAAATCATAAGGTGCCAGCTCTCTTTACGTGTCAGTCGACTTCTTCTTATCCTTCATAAATGTGACATTTTCACCCTCACAACTTTCTTAGTTCTGAATATAATATAAGGTGTTGTACAATCAACTTTGAGAACACTTGAGGATATTAAATATTCAGCGTGTTCGCCGAGAAATACGCTTATTCAGCCATCATTAGATTAAAAGAAATTGTACCTACTTCCAAAACGAATGGTATCAGATGGAACTATTTCACAATTTGTCCTTCTTCATGTCCTAAAAGTCACAGCAAAGTGGAAAAAAATCGACAAAAGTTAATTAAACAGATTTCCGTCTCAAGAGAAATCACAGTATTGAAAGATTTTACCGAAGAAAATTTGGTTTTTGATGTAACAAACCTTAATAATGAATATTTTTTTTTTCTACCGACACGAGGCTCGACTTATATTTAAACAGCTTCTGCTGAAAATAAATAAAGTAAATTGAAGATTTTAATAGTTGCGGTGATCCTCACAATGTTTCAAGCTTTCTGTTCGTAAAAACCTAAGGTGTCAGTCCTCTTTACGTTTCAGTCGACTTCTTGTTATCCTTCATAAATGTGACATTATCACCCTCACAAGTGTCTTCTTAGTTCTAAATATAATATAATGTGTTTTACAATCAGCTTTTAGAACACTTAAGGAAGTTGCATATTCAGCGTTTTCACCGAGAAATACGTTTATTCAGCCATCATTAGTTTAAAAGCGATTGGACCTACCTCCAAAACGTATGCTATCAGCCGGAACTACTTCACAAATTGCACTACTTCATGTCCTTGAAGTCACGGCTATGTGGAAAGAAAAATCGACATAAGTTAATAATACAGAATTCCGTCTCAAGACGAATCACAGTATTGAAAGATTATACCTAAGGAAACGTGGTTTTTGATGTAACAGAAACCTTAATTGGTTTTTTTTTTTTATCTCCAACCGACTTAAATTTAAACAGCTTCTGCTGAAAAAGAAAAATAAATGAATCGACGATTTTAAATCATTTCGTTGATCCTCACAATGTTTCAAGCTTTCTGTTCACAAAAACCTTAGGTGCCAGCTCTCTTTACGTGTCAGGTGACTTCTTGTTATCCTTCATAAATGTGACATTTTCGCCTTCACAAGTGTCTTCTTAGTTCTGAATATATAATGTGTTTTACAGTCAACTTTGAGAACACTTGAGAAAGTTCCATATTCAGCTTTTTCGTCGAGAAATAAGGTTAATGAGCAATCATTTGAAAAAAAAGAGAAAGGACTTACCTACAAAACGAATGCTATCAGCCGGAACTTTTCACAATTTGCACTACTTCTTGTCCTTGAAATCATGGCTAAAGTGAAAAAAAAAAAACGACAAATCAGAAGTTGATAATCAAAAATTCCTTCTCAAGAGGAATCACAGAATTGAAAGATTTTACCTAAGGAAATGGGGTTTTTGGTGTAACAGAAACATTGATATTGTGATTTTTTTTTTTACCCCCACGAAGCTCGACGTAACTTTAAACTACCTGTGATGGAGAAAAAAATATAATTGTATCGATCATCCTCACAAAGTTTCAAGCTTTTTGTTCTTAAAAACATAAGGTGCCAGCTCTTTTTAAGAGTCAGTCGAGATTTTGTTATCCTTAATAAATGTAACATTATCACCCTCACAACTGTCTTCTTAGTTCTGTATATAATATAATGAGTTTTACAATCAACATTAAGAACAGATGAGGTAGTTATATATTCAGCGTTTTCGCTGAGAAATACGCTTATTCAGGCATCATTAGATTAAAAGAAATTGAACCTACCTCCAAAACGTATGGCATCAGAGGGAACTATTTCACAGTTTGCACTGCTTCATGTCCTTAAATTCTCGGCTAAGTGGAAAAAAAATCGACAAAAGATAATAAAACCGAATTCCGTCACAAGAGAAATCAGAGTATTGAAAGATTTTACCTAAGGAAATGTCGTTTTTGATGTAACAGAAACCTTAGTCTCGAATATTTTTTTTTTTACCGGCACGAGGCTCGACATAAATTTAGAGAGCTTCTGCTGAAGAAAAAAAAATCAATAAATCGAAGATTTTAAATCGTTTCGGTGATCCTCACAATGTTTCAAGCTTTCTTTCCATAAAAACCTAAGGTGCCAGCTCTCTTTAAGTGTCAGTCGACTTTTTTTCATCCTTCATATATGTGACATTTTCACCTTCACAAGTCTTTTTTAGTTCTGTATATAATATAATGTGGTTTACAATCAACTTTGAGAACACATGAGGAAGTTGAATATTCAGCGTTATCGGCTAGAAATACGCTTATTCAGGCATCATTTGATTAAAAGAGAATGGACCTTCCTACAAAACGGATGCTATCAGCCAGAACTTTTTCACAATTTGCACTACTTCTTGTTCTTGATATCATGGCTAAGGGGAAAAAAACGACAAATCAGAATTTGCTTATCCAAATTCCTTCTCAATAGGAATAACATAATTGAAAGATTTTACCTAAGAAAATGTGTTTTTTTATATAACAGAAACCTTGATATTGATTTTCTTTTTACCTCCATGAAGTTTACGTAATTTGAAACTGCCTGTGCTGGAGAAAAAAAATTATATGAACCTCACAAAGTATCAAGCTTTTTGTTCTTAAACATAAGGTGCCAGCTCTCTTTACGTGTCAGTCGACTTATTATCCTTCATAAATGTGACATTTTCACCCTCACAACTGTCTTCTTAGTTCTGAATATAATATACTGTGTTTTATAATCAACTTTGAAAACACTTGACGAAGTTAAATATTCAGCGTTTTCGCCAAGAAATACGCTTTTTCAGCCCTCATTAGATTAAAAGAAATTGGACCTACCTCCAAAACGTACCAGATGGAACTATTTCACAATTTGTACTTCTTCATGTCCTTAAAGTCAAGGCTAAGTGGAAAAAAAATCGACAAAAGTTAATAAAACTGAATTCCGTCTCAAGAGAAATCACAGTATTGAAAGATTTTACCGAAAGAAACGTGGTTTTTGATGTAAGAGAAAAATTAATATTGAACATATTTTTTTACCGACACGAGGTTCGACTTAGATTTAAACAGCTTCTGCTGAAAAATAAATAAAAAGATTTTAATCGTTTCAGTGATCCTCACAATGTTTCAAGCTTTCTGTTCATAAAAACCTAAGGTGCCAGTACTCTTTACGTGTCAGTCGACTTCTTGTTATCCTTCATCAATGTGACCTTATCACCCTCACAAGTGTCTTCTTAGTTCTGAATATATTATAATGTGTTTTACAATCAACTTTGTGAACACCTGATGAAGTTGCATATTCAGCGTGTTCACCGAGAAATACGTTTATTCAGCCATCATTATATTAAAAGTGATTGGACCTACCTCCAAAACGTATGCTATCAGCCGGAGCTTTTTCACAATTTGCACTAATTCATGTCCTTGACGTCACTGCTAAGTGGAAAAAAATCAACAAAAATTTATAATACGGAATTCCGTCTCAAGAGAAATCACAGTATTGAAAGATTATTCATAAAGAAATGTGGTTTTTGATGTAACAGAAACCTTATAATTATCAAAATATTTTTTTACCTGCACGAGGCTCGACTTAAATTTAAACAGCTTCGGCTGGAGAAAAAAAAATCAATAAATCGAAGATTTTAAATCGTTTCTGTGATTCTTACAGTTTCAAGCTTTCTGTTCATAAAATCCTAAGGTGCCATTTCTCTTTACGTGTCAGTCGACTTCTTGTTATTCTTCATAAATGAGACATTTTCACCCTCATAAGTGTCTTCTTCTTTCTGAATATAATATAATGTGTTTTACAATCAACTTTGGGAACACTTGAGGAAGTTGCATATTCAGCGTCTTCACCGAGAAATACGTTTATTCAGCCATCATTAGATTAAAAGATATTGGACCTACCTCCAAAACGTATGCTATCAGCCGGAACTTTTTCACAATTTGCACTAGTTCATGTCGAAGTCACTGCTAAGTGAAAAAAAAAAATCGACAAAAGTTAATAATACAGAATTCTGTCTGAAGAGAAATTACAGTATTGAAAGATTTTACTAAGGAAATGTGGTTTTTGATGTAACAGAAATCTTATAATTGTGAATATATATATTTTTTACCTGCACGAGGCTCGACTTAAATTTAAACAGCTTCTGCTGAAGAAAAAAAAATCAATAAATCGAACATTTTAAATCGTTTCGGTGATCCTCACAATGTTGCAAGCTTTCTGTTCATAAAAACCTAAGGTGCCAGCTATCTTTAAGTGTCAGTCGACTTCTTGTCATCCATCATAAATGTGACATTTTCACCTTCACAAGACTTTTTTAGTTCTCTATATAATATAATGTGTTTATCGGCTAGAAATACACTTATTCTGGCATCATTTGATTAAAAGAGAGTGGACCTACCTACAAAACAGATGCTATCAGCCGGAACTTTTTCACAATTTGCATTACTTCTTGTAATTGAAATTATGGCTAAGGGGAAAAAAACGACAAATCAGAATTTGCTTATCCAAATTCCTTCTCAATAGGAATCATAATTGAACGATTTTACTAAGAAAATGTGGTTTTTGGTGTAACAGAAACCTTGATATTGATTTATTTTTTTTTACCTCCATGAGGCTTACGTAATTTTAAACTGCTTGTGCTGGAGATTTTTTTTTTTTTTATCCTCACAATGTATCAAGCTTTTGGTTCTTACAAACATTAGGTGCCAGCTCTCTTTACGTGTCAGTCGACTTCTTGTTATCCTTCATATATGTGACATTTTCACCCTCACAACTGTCTTGTTAGTTATGAATATAATATAATGTATTTTATAATCAATTTTGAGTACACTTGAGGAATTTACATATTCAGCGTTTTCGCCGAGAAATACGCTTATTCAGGCATCATTTGATTAAAAGAGAATGGACTTACCTACAAAACGGATGCTATCAGCCGGAACTTTTTCACAATTTGCACTACTTCATGTTCTTGAAATCATGGCAAAGTGGAAAAAAAAATCGACAAAAGTTAATAATACAGAATTCCGTCTCAAGTGAAATCACAGTATTGAAAGATTTTGTCTAATGAAACGTGGTTTTTGAAGTAACAGAAACCTTAATATTATGAATTTTTTTTTTTTCCGGCACGAGGCTCGACTTGAATTTAAACAGCTGCTGAAGAAAAAAATAAATAAATCGAATATTTTAAATCGTTTCGGTGATCCTCAATGTTTCTAGCTTTCTGTTCATAAAAACCTAAGGTGCCATTGCTCTTTACGTGCCTGTCGACTTCTTGTTATCCTTCATAAATGTGACATTTTCACCCTCACAAGTGTCTTGTTAGTTTTGAATATAATATAATGTCTTTTACAATCAACGTTGAGAACACTTTAGGAAGTTGGATATTCAGCGTTCTCGCCGAGAAATACGCTTATTCAGGCATCATTTGATTAAAAGAGAATGGACTTACCTACAAAACGGATGCTATCAGCCGGAACTTTTTCACAATTTGCACTACTTCATGTTCTTGAAATCATGGCTAAGGGGAAAAAAACGACAAATCAGAAGTTGCTAATCCACAATTCCTTCTCAAGAGGAATCACAGAATTGATAGATTTTACATAAGGAAATGTGGTTTTTGGTGTAACAGAAATCTTGATATTATGAATACTTTTATTTTTTTTTTATTTTTTGCCCCCATGAGGCTCGACGTAATTTTAAACAGCTTGTGCTGGACAAAAAAAAAATGTTTCGATGATCCTCACAATGTATCAAGCTTTTTGTTTTTAAAATCATAAGGTGCCAGCTCTCTTTACGTGTCAGTCGACTTCTTGTTATCCTTCATAAATGTGACATTTTCACCCTCACAACTTTCTTAGTACTGAATATAATATAAGGTGTTGTACAATCAACTTTGAGAACACTTGAGAAAACTAAATATTCAGCGTTTTCGCCGAGAAATACGCTTATTCAGCCATCATTAGATTAACAGAAATTGTACCTACCTCCAAAACGAATGGTATCAGATGGAACTATTTCACAATTTGTACTTCTTCATGTCCTTAAAGTCACAGCAAAGTGGAAAGAATTCGACAAAAGTTAATAAAACAGAATTCCGTCTAAAGAGAAATCGCAGTATTGAAAGATTTTACCGAAGGAAATATGGTTTTTGATGTAACAGAAATCTTAATACTGAATATTTTTTTTCTACCGACACGAGGCTCGACTTAAATTTAAACAGCTTCTGCTGAAAAT
>JAGKTI010033616.1:0-11632 GCA_018397915.1 Birgus latro | reverse complement strand
AGAAGATATTCGCAGGTTCAAACGTACAGAAATGACAATGATTAGGTGGATGTGCAGTGCGTCCCTGCGTGCAAGGCCTGGGGGGGCTGGGCTTACGATAGAAGAGTTGAGAGGTAGGATGGGACTGGAGTGTATTGGTGTTGTGATGAGGAGAGGCAGGCTGAGGTGGTTTGGACATGTGGAGAGGATGGGGGAGGATAATTGGGTACAGAGGGTGAGAGGTGTTAATATTGGGGGAGGGGTTGGGAGGGGTAGACCGAGAAAGACATGGGATGAGGTCATTAAATGTGACTTAAGGGTTAAGGGACTGAATAGGGAGGCTGCCAGAGATCGAGCAGCATGGAGAGCCGCCATTAGGTGACCAAGGCCGACACATGCAAGCATGTTGGAGCCTTCAAAAATGAGCGATTTGGAATAAGCTGTCTTGATTACCACTGGCAACTCAGCCTTAACCAGCAGTGTACAGACAGGACTTGAACAGGTATTTATCTGGATTCTGGGTAGTGGCTTTCAGCCTGAACCATCAGTGGATAGACAGGACATGAAGATACCAGTCTTCAGTATACTGCATTTGAAATATTAGCTATATAATAAACAGAAAAATCAAATACATAAAAAAAAATAAAATAAATAAAATAAATAAATGAAATAATTGATTTTCTATTTTTTTATTAAAAAAATAAAAGTAAAACAAAATCACCAACCTGCTCATTTCAAAGCCAAAGGTGACTGTTGGGTATACGTACGCAACGACTTATCTTGTTCTCATATTCCTGAACTTGATTCTACTGAATTCTCTACTCTCTGGCTTCGGCTTTCCTGTCATTCTCTGACTAAATATATCTATGCTGTTTACTTATCCCCTGATTCTACTGACTATGAGAAATTCTTCGGCTATCTTATTTCTACGATGGAACACATCCCATCCATTTCTCCTTTCTCTGAAACCTCCATTCCAGATTTCAATATTCATCACCACCTTTGACTTTCCTCTCCTTTCATTGATCCCCCTGGTGAACAAGCCAACATCTTTTCTATCCTTAACCTGCTGAGTCCCATCGACGTACGATGCACGTAGCTACTTTTTTCCGCAGACAGACCCACCAACATGCATCGTACGTCACTCAATTGCAAGGCCCATTGTGTGCATATTTTCAACATTCATGTGTGATTTTTGGTAGGCATGTGTGGGAGACCTTCCTATACCTGCTGTCAAGTGGGGATTCGGCCTGGCACCACCTAACCCCCGCGCTCCCACCCCCTCCCTCCCACACTGAGCAATTCACCTGTAAGCAATAACCTGGCCAGTAAAGATATGTTGCCCCACGGTCTCTCCAGTGACGAAATTCATGGTGAAAGTGATTCCTGAGGTGGAGGACAAAGAAACAAAGAAGCTAGAGGTAGAAACAAACAAAAGCAATGAGGTTGTGGTGTTGTAAAGGAAGGTGCCATATACTGGGGTTTTGGGTGAGTGAACAATGCATATAAACGCCTATATTATTGTGTGAAAACCAATATAGACTTCAACTACACATAAATTTGTACCAAATAAATAAATACGTAATTTAAAGTGGCTTTAATTACGTAACCCTTCCATAGATCGTTTTCTTTAGCCAGGTACCCTGAAAAAGAAGGAAAACGTAAGGCTGAATGACACCTGTATCAATATTTTTTAAGCTCGGGAGGGCAATTTCTTTGTGAATTTTCGATGTTTCTCACCAAAAGCGGAGATTTGAGCCAAAAAACAAAAAGTCAAAAATCAGTCGGGATCTGGGGGTGGGCTGGGGAAAAAAACGGTCGGGACTGGGTGGGTTAATGAACTAGTGCAAATTGTACAGCACTCTACCATTATCCCTGACCGTCTTGGAGAGAGCTCGAACATACCTGACCTCTTCCTTACAACTAATCTTACACTGTTAATCTTTCCTCTCCATTGGGCTCTTCTGATTACAACACTATTACCTTAACCTTTCCTATCGCTCCGGTATGGCCTGTGGACCCTCCAAAGAACCGTTGGTTGTTGCTCTTTGGAGCTGCTGATTGGGAGGCCCTCAGGCAGTACTTCTTTAACATTTCCCGGAAGGATTATTGCTTCCATGGCCGGGAGCCATCTGAGTGTGCCTTGTGCATTACAGAGGTTATTCTCTCAGGCATGGAAGCATACATTCGCTATCCTTTGACTAATGCAGGAAAGCATTGGTTTAATAACACTTGTTTTAATGCTGTCCAAAACAAGGAGAGGGTCTATAAAAGGTACCAGAACCAATCCACCTCTGAATCACATCTTTTTTATGTTTCTGCCCGGAATTGTGCTAAGTCTGTTCTTCGCTCTGCTAAAAATAATTTCATTCGTACTAAATGCTCTCAACTTGAATTCTTCCCGCTCCTTCTGGCACCTTGCCAAAAACCTTTCTAACAACTTTACCTCATCATCCTTCCCTCCTCTTTTCTACTCTGATAGCTCTGTAGATATTTCTTCTACTGATAAGGCAGATCTCTTTGCTCAGACTTTCTCCTCCAATTCCACCTTAGACGATTCCAGTGCTGTTCCTCCAACACTTCCTCCCTCTGACTTTCTCATGGCTGACACTGAAATTTCTTCAGTTGATGTATTTTCTGCCATCACTGGCCTCAATACTAACAAGGCATATGGGCCTGATAGAGTCCCTCCTATTGTCATTATGAACTGTTCTTCAGTGCTTACACCCTGCCTAGGCAAACTCTTTCGCCTTTGTCTATCAACCTGTACCTTTCCTTCTTACTGGAAGTTTTCTCTCATTCAGCCAGTCCCAAAGAGGGGTGATCATTCTCAGCCCTCTAACTATTGCCCAACTGCTTTAACATCCTGTCTCAAAAGTTTTTGAGTCTATTCTTAACAGAAAAATTTTAAAGCATCTTTCCTATCATAACCTTCTTTCTAATTGTCAGGGATGCTCCACTGACGATCTTCTCACCTACATTACAGACCCCTGGTCATCCTCCTTTTGAGACTTTGGCAAAAGCTTTGCCATTGCACTTGACATCTCAAAGGCTTTCGATCGAGTCTGGCTTAAATCTTTAATTTCCAAACTGTCCTTTTACTGTTTCTATCCTTCTATCTGTGCCTTCATCTATAGCTTCTTTTTTGGTCAATCTATAGCTGCGTTGTAGACGGCCATTGATCTAATCCTACATATCTACAGTGGTGTTCCTCAGGGCTCTGTCCTATCACCAACTCTCTTCCCTTTATTCATCAGTGACCTTCTAAGCTGAACATCTAACCCTATCCACTCATATGCTGATGATTCCACCCTTCACCTTTCCATTCGGTTTCTGCAACGTCCATCTCAGCAGTTACTTCAACAAAAAAGGGATGAGGCTATGGCACACCTAATGTCTGACTTGGCTCGTATCTCTGATTGGGGTAAAACTAATCTTGCTATTTTTAATGCATCAAGAACTCAGTTCTTACACTTATCTACCCGAAAAAATCTTCCTCAGGATTACCCACTAATGTTTAATAATGTCCAGTTCTGTCCTGCATCATCCTTGAACATGCTTGGGGTTTCATTCTCTCGGGATTTTTCTTGGAAAGAACATATTACATCTCTTGTGAAATCTGCTTCCAAGAGATTAGGTGTGCTCAGCCGATTTCGAACTTTCTTTACCCCTGCACTGTTGTTGACCTTATACACGGGTTTTATTCACCCGTGTATGGAGTACAACTCTCATGTGTGGGAAGGCTCCCCACATGCAGATCTTCTCAATAGGGTGGAGTCAAAGGCTTTTCGTCTCATTAACTCTCCTCCTCTTACTGATTCCCTTCAACCTTTGTCTCTTCGCCGTACTGTTGCATCTTTATCTCTCTTCTATCACTACTTCAACGGTCACTGTTCCTCTGAACTGTCTGCTTGCATCCCTCCACCCAAAGTTTCTGTTGGTCAACGAATAAAGGGAATACATTCAGAAAGTGGAGAGTTGGTGTCTGGAAGGATTATGAGTCGGGCAGGTAAAGCCACTGGAAAGTACAAACACTGCTGTGATTTGAAGAGGGACTCTGACAGCAGCATTGATTGGGTAGATTCGGAGAAGGATCTTAGCGAATGGGAAGTGGTTGATGATGACGCAGAAATGCTTGTTCTTTTTAATTCTGAGGCCATATTATGCGCTAAGGAAAATGAAATTACAAACTGGCGGAATAATGATGTGTATGAGGAAGTAGATGATATTGGGCAAGGTGCCATAACGGTTCGATGGGTTGTGACTGAAAAACTGAAAAATGGAAAGCCTATTGTTTAGGCCTGCTTAGTCGCCAGAGCATTTGAGGAAAACACAGTGGATCTCCGAAAAGACTCGCCTACTTGTTCAAAAGAAGCAGTGCATTTGGAACTTTCTCTGGCCTCCACCAACCAGTGGGATTGCCACACAATGGACGTGAAAGCTGCCTACTTGCAAGGTAACGACATTGAGAGAGTTGTTCATTTACGTCCTCCGCCTGAATATGCAAATGGTAAGTTATGGAGACTAAAGAAAACTGTTTACGGCCTTTGTGATGCTGCTAGGCATTGGTATCTGCGCGTAAAAGATCAATTGTTGAGTCTCGGAGCTAAAGTGTCATCACTGGATTCAGCGCTGTTCTCTTGGAGCAATGGTGGCAAAGTCGAAGGCATTGTATGCATATACGTCGATGACTTCCTTTGGGCTGGTACACATGAGTTCGAACAGCAAGTGATAAAACCATTTAAGTCAAATATTCCTCATCGGCAGTTCAGAATCAAAGCCTTCAAATACGTTGGTCTCAATGTCATCTCCAACATCGATGGCAGCATAACGCTCGACCAATTCCAGTATGCTTCATCTTTGAAACCAGTCACGCTGAGTAAACATCGTACAGCAGTAAAATCAGGGGAGCTGTCCGAGTCTGAGAAAACGGAGTACCGAGCATTAATTGGGCAACTCAATTGGACTGCCACACACACTCGGCCAGATATTGCCTTTGATGTGTGTAAGTTGAGTGTGAATAGCAACCGAGGTACCGTAGCGGATTTGCTTAGACTCAATAAGGTGATCTCATGGGTGAAGACTGACAATATTAAGCTATACATTCCAAGAATGGGGCCGATCGAGGACTGTCATATAGAGTGCTTTTCGGATGCCTCATTTGCCAACCTTGTAGGCAATGGATCTCAGGGAAGTTTTGTGATCTTCCTACGAGATGCTAGTGAGGCAAGATGTCCTATATTCTGGCAGACAAGAAAGGTCAGGAGGGTCGTCAAATCTACCTTATCTTCTGAGGCTTTGGCACTGCTTGAATGTGCTGAGACTGCTGTATATCTCGCCAACATATTGCGTGAGGTTTCTGGATGTGGAAAGATCAAAATAAAGAGTTTTGTCAAAAACAAGAGTCTGGTGGACGCCATTTACTCCTCTAGGAGCGTAGAAGACAGGAGATTGCGCATTGATATTGCTGTATTACAAGACATGCTGGAGCGAGGGGAGATTGATGAAGTATCTTGGGTGGATACATCACAACAACTGGCTGATTGTCTCACCAAGAAAGGTGCCTCGACCGAGTGGCTGTGTGCAGCAGTCAGCCGAGACTAGAAAGTTTATAATACTTTAAGAGACATCACATATTGGCATGTGGCCACAGACTGGGTCTTGAGAGTAATTAAACAAAAGTGTATGTATTGGATACATAGTGCGTATCAGGTGTTGATGGTACTGACACAAAAGTCTATGTATTGGATACATAGTGTGTATCAGACGCAAATAGACCATCCAGCTTCGTCCTTGGAATCTTTTGTCAAATTAAGAAGAGAGGACGAGAGTGTTAGTGCATACTGTTGTTAGTGTGTGTGTGTGCGCACACACCTGCTAAGTCACGAGTGATGACGTCATCGGAAGGTTCCTGTGGTATGCAACCGGGGACCTTGGGCAGTTCACGTTGTGAGGCCGGTGAGTGTGGTTTGCCTAGTCTGACACTTTGTATCCCATATTTCAATGCATAAGATGTGAGAAATGATGATTTTCATAGTGACTGCCACATCCAATACTTACACTAAGCTGCCAACTCAGTGAACACCTATGCCTTACTTACCTCAAATTCATCAGTTTTGGGTTAAAATTCAATGAATTCATGCTTTGTGTTCATTATTTTTGTGCACAGGATGTAAGAAAGGGTGATTTTCATAGTGATTTCCATGTCCGATACTTACTTACACTGTGCTGGCAAGTTGTGAACACCTGTGCCTTACTCACCTCTAAATCATCATTTTTTGGTTAAAATTCAATTAATTCATGCCTTGTGTGCATTATTTATGTGAAAGGGGACCTAAATAAGTGCTATGCATGTCCGGTAGGGAGGTAGGTAGGTGGTTTTCTGATTTAAGTTAGGTTAGGGTCATGAATGACCGGTGCGGGAGCTTCAGGGCCACTATCCAGATAAGACCACTTTCCAGTCATGCCTTGGGCTCTATTACAACAGATAGTGGAGAGATTACTGTATATGAAATCCCTCCATTATCCGACGTAATAGAGCCAAAGGCATGACCAGAAAGTGGTCTTGTCCGGATAGTGGCCCTGAAGCTTCAGCACTGGTCATTCATGACCCTAACCTATGGTTATGGGAAGAGAAGAGGGATCATGACCAAGAGCAGCTGCAAGATGAGCCATTAAATGAACTTCCTCTTGATCAGATGTTTTGTTTCTGTCCAAAGCTCCTGTCACATGTTTGGTATATAGCTGGGATGTTGGAGTTTACTGGTTCTTTGGTTTTGCATCCTGATAGTTAATTGCCAGTTTTGAAGAACAGCTAGGTGCAAAATCAACATCTGAATCATTTGTATCATCTGAGCTGTCAGTTTCATCAGTCATGCAAACACTGTTCACTGTTAACCTCTTCATTACCGAATTCCACATATGTATACTCCTGCATGCATAAAAAAATGTTCGGCTGAGAAACCGAATTCACTCATGTATACGGGCATATACATGAGATAGATAGGGACACGCAGGGGAGCTAAATACTCGGTTTGGGCGGAAATAATGATGCCACGTGTTGTGACTGAATGGCAACCAGCAATGATGTCATGCACCCCTGTCATGGCTCTAGTATGTGTCATAGATTTATGCCAATGAGCTCAATTTGTTTGGGGGCATATTGTATAATATATATTTTGATTTTGTTATATATATATACCTATATAATGTGATATAATATAGAACAAATGTGATTGTTGGTATCAGCTCATGGTTGCCTAGCAACGAGTCCGGCGTTGCTGTACCCGTGGGTGGGGGGAGGGAGGGAGGGAAACACGTGCTTGCTGGACAGTAACCCCATTTCCTCGTGATAGAAGATACGCAGGATTGCCATGGCGTCGTCTGACAGTGAAAGTGATGTGGAAATGGAATGGGATAGTGAACTGGAGGGGTTAGATGACAATGAGACTCAGTCTGACTCAGACGAAGATTATATGCCTGAAAATGACAGTTCAGTGAGCAGTGATGACAAGAGTGAGGAGGAAAGTCACGCTTCCGACACTAGTTCAGCAGTGTCACAGAGAAGGCAAGACAAAGCTGAGCAGAAAACATTGTCCGGCCTGCCCTCAGCAGTCTGGTTTGTGTTCCACCGAACACTTCCAGGTCTGGCATGCCCAGTGATTCACTCACCTGCTTCGGTGCACCTGCCTCGGAGTGCACCAGGTGTGCCAGCCTCGGAGTGCGCCACCCTACTCACCTACCTCCCCTGCCTCACCTACCTCTCCTGCCTCACCTATCTCACTTACCTCAGGTCTACTTACTACATACCTCATCTGCCTCAGATTTATCTACTACATAGCTCACCTAAAGCCTACACTATGACAAGGTAATTACAAACCATTTTATTTATGTTCAGTATGTATATTTTTTATACATTTTACTACTATTACTACTACTACTACTACTACAACTACTAATACAACTACTACTATTACTACACTTCGTTACATATATCTTATGGCCAATATGTATTTGGCAATACAAAAAAAAAAAGTAATATAAACCGAAAGGAAACAATGTAAGGATAAACAATACACTACCCTACAAACAAGCGGAGTGAATGGGAAATCCGGTTTGAGGGGGGAGCGAGGAGCAGCCGGGGGTCCAGGGGGGGTCGGTAATGAAGGGGTTAAGGTGACTGACTGCAGCGATAGCCTTTTGTCGACGCTTTTCTTCATCAACTTTTTGTTTTGGGGTTCTTTCTTTCTTTTTAGTCAGTTCATTGTCTTCAGAACTCATGTACATTTTCCGGTCTCGTCTTTGATCAGTGAGGAATTCTTTATCGTCTTTGTCCTTGATCATAGTTAGTGGATCAGAATGAGCAATGTCAAACAGAGAATCAAAAGTTGCAGCATACTCCCTCTCTCTATTTCTCTGAGTTTCAGAACATCTTCCTCTATTTCTCCTCAGCAGCAACCAAGTGGTATGGAATTTTTCTAATCTCTCAATTACATGTTTTTCAAGGACAGTAGGAATGGCAGCTTCATGCCAAAGGACCATCAACTCCTCAGTTGTCATACGACCAGCATTTCTGACAGACTTTACTTCCGGCAAGTGACAGTGGAACCTTTGCAGTACTTATGTAACTGCGGGAAGATGCTTCAGCTGTAGTGGTAAAAAGTTACTTGGAACAATCAAGAAAATGTCACTTTCTGATGAGTAGTAGTAGTAGTAGTTGTTCCCTAGGCAGTCTGGTCGAACAGCGCCGAGTCCCTAAGGAAGGCCACGGCTGAGACCAGGCTTTCCCACAGAGCTCTCAAGGAGTGTATGTTGTGTTGTTGGTGTAAGTGATTGTGTGCAATGCAGTCTTCCATAATGTGCTTAATAGTAAGGGGTGCTGTGTTACATCCTGGACAGGTGTCAGCGACGGAGTCATCTGATAACTTAACAGGGCTGGATGATGCCCACATTCAGTCTGGCCAGGTGGACCCTGTCCTCACGAGGGAGATAGGATTCAGAAGGATGGATATCAGGAGGCCATGCATGCAGCTCTAAGTTGTCTTTCAGTGACTGAATCGAGCGGCAAGTGATCTGAGTAAGGATATGCTTCCGGAAGCTGGTCTGAGGCAGGCGAGCGGGGAGAGATGACAGTATTTGTGTATGATATCGTGTGCTGGGTGTTGTTTTGATGTTTCTTGGTGTGTGTGAGGATGTGCTGGCATGTAGTATAGTGGATGTTGTGGGTTTGTGGAGGCTGCAGTGAGAATTTAGGTGCTTCTCATGGCTAGATGATCCTTGACTTTGAGGACTTTGGTTTCTCGGTGGTCTGTGGGTGTAGTAGCTGTGCAGCCCGTGATTATTTTTAGGGCCTTGTTCTGTATGGTCTGAAGATTGTTATAGTGTGTTTTAGTGAGGTTAGGAGCCCAAGCAGGGCTTGCATAATTCATCACTGAACGTATATGTTGTTTGTATACTGTGGTGGTGATTTCTTTGTTGTGTCCAAATGTTGTATGGGCAAGTGACCTCAAGGCATTGAGTCTTAGTGTTAATTTATTTTTGATGTTTGTGATGTGTTGTTTAAATGACATTGATGTATTATATGTTACACCAAGGATTTTGGGTGTGTGTGAGTGTGGTAGGGGAGTGTTGTTTATGGTGAGGTGTGGAATGTGACTGTGTTCTGCTGTTTGTGAGAAGGGTCACTGTAGAATTGGCTGGGGTTATTTTGAGCCTGTTTGTGGTGAACCATTCGTGTAGTGCAGTGAGGTGAGGCTGGAGGATGTGTGTGGCTGTGTTTGCATTTTGGTGTGTACATGTAGGTGTTATGTCGTCTGCATAGGAAGCTATGTTTATCTTTGGCGTGTGGGGTGTGGGTATGTTGTGCATGTACAGGTTAAAGAGTGTAGGGGGCAAAACAAATCTTTGGGGGATGCCATTTGTGAAGTTTCTGATGTTTGAAGACTGACCAGCAAATGTTACATGTGATCACCTGCCTGCTAAGTAGTTTGCCAGCCTTCTTTTTGTGTTATTGTGCATGTCTGTGTTAAATATTTTGTTTGTGAGGTTGTGGCGGGGGATGGCATCAAAAGCTTTGTTAACGTCTAGTGTCACAAGGAATGTTCTGTGTGGTGGCCTAGCTGAATTTATGGCATCAAAAACTCTCTGTGTAAGGTCTGTAAGAAGAGTGTTTATGGAGTGTAGTGGCCTAAAACCATGTTGTGATGGGCTAGGGGGGTGTGTAGTTGTAGTACTAGTTGTTCAGTGATTTTGGAGAGGGTGCAGAGGAGTGTGATGAGGCGGTGTGAGGAAGGTAACGTGGGGTCTTTGTTGGGTTTGGGGATAATGATGATAATGCCATGCTTCCAGATGTTGGGTATTATGTTGTGCGAGTAGCTGTACAGTAGTTTGATATGTTGGTGAATGCTTGTATGCCTTGTGGTCCAATGTGTTTAAGGTGTATGTTGCTTATGTTGTCTGGTCCACAGGCAGATGAGTGCTTAAGGCTGCTAATGATGTGCTTTGTCTGGTTGTAAGTGAAAGATGCGAAGTCTGGGTCAGTGGGGAACTATCTCTTACACTGGATGATACACTGGTCGTCACGATGGGGGTTTAGATGGCTGACATGTGAAAAGTGATCGATAACAGTGTTTGCTTGCTTGTTTGTTTGAAGGTATGGTGTCTGTTGTTGTGATGGCATGTGTGACTGTGTAGTGTTGCTGCTGGGCAGTGTGATGCTGTTTACTGTTTTGTAGAGTTTGCTGGTGTTTGTTTTGTGATCAAGTGTTTGGAGATAATTACAGTATTCCAATTTAGTGGGGGTAGGGGGTTTTCAAGAATTCTCCCCCAGTACCCCTGCTTGTCGTAAGAGGCGACTAAAAGGGTTGGTGGTGGGTTAGTGCCCCACCCCGTAAAAACAACTAACTAAAAATACGAACAGGAAGCCTCGGACCAGGACTGACCAAAAGTTGACGACAAAGGAACGGACAAAGGATGAGATAAAGATTGCGACCTGGAATGTGAGGGGTATGAATCATGAGGTGAAAGAGAGAGAGATTGTACAGGTGCTTGAGAGTGCGAAAGTGGATATATGTGGAATAACTGAAACTAAATGGCGAGGTGAGGTGTGAGAGAATGGGAATATGGGTGGGGTATATGCGCAGGAGTGGGTGAGAATGAGAGCGCGAAAGAGGGAGTGTGTATTGTTGTGAGCAACAGGTGGAAGGAGAATGTAAGAGAGTATGGATCAGTTGGGTCAAGGATTGTGTGGGTAAGAGTGAAAGCTGGACTACAAATGTGAGCAATTGTGTGAGTGTATGCGCCAACGCAAGATCGTGTAAGTAGAGTGAGAGAAGAGTTTTGGACAAATGTGGAAGCCTGCTTGGAAAAGTTTGAAAGGAATGAGAGAGTGTTTCTGATTGGAGATATGAATGGAAAAGTGGGGAATGAGAAGGTGGATGGAGTGGTTGGTGAGTGGGGTGTGCCTGCAGAGATGGATGAGAATGGCAGTGCTTTAGTGGACATTTGTGCTGGGAGGGGGTTGGTGGTAGTTAATACCCTCTTCAGGCACAAAATGATCCATAGGTATACATGGCGAGTGGTGAGAAGAGAGGACCGGGGAATGAATGAACGGAAGGCAATGATTGACTATGTGTGTGTGGATGAAAGGATGAGA
>JAGKTI010033615.1:0-11632 GCA_018397915.1 Birgus latro | reverse complement strand
AAGTTTCCTTGAGTCGGTTTTAGTAAGTGATCTAACATGAGAGGTCCAGCTGAGGGCATTGGTAAGTGTGATGCTGAGAATTTCAGTTCTTTCGGAGATGGGAATAATAGTAGCACTGAAGGTAATATACCAATCTGGCAATATCTGTCTATTAGTAAATTGTATATATTTGGTTTTACTAGCATTAAATGAGACAAGGTTGTTTTGTCCCCATTCATTGATCATAGATAGGTCTTTATTTATGGAGATGGGTGTACTGAGTTGAGAATTAGAGATATTAGACTTTGTAAATGGGTGTCTGAGTGTGATTGAACTATGAAGTGTTGAGTCATCTGCATATGAATGGATGGGATTGTGGGTGACAGATAAGAGATCATTAATATGAACCAGGAACAGGGTTGGCACCAGAACTGATCCCAGTGGCATGCCGGCATTGAGTGGAATTTGGAATATACATCATCTCTTTTACTCTTATTTTTCTGTTGCTGACGTATGAGGAAAGCTGAGGAGCAAAGGACGTTAGTCCATAGCAGGAAGTTTCGACAGCAGGGAACGGTGCCATACTCTGTCAAAAGCTTCAGAAATATCAAGGGCTACTGCATGAGTTTCTCCATGTAGGTCGATTGATTGATGAATGGTATGAGTCAGGAGATTGAGTATGTCAATGGTGGATCTTACATTACGAAAACCATATTGTCTATCGCTAATTAAGTTGTTGGACTCAAGATATTTAACTATGTGTTTATTAATTAAAATTTCAAATACTTTACCAAGAGAAGATATGACAGCTATTGGTCTGTAATCAGAGGGGTCAGACGAACTTCCTTTCTTTGGAATTGGGTGGATATTGGCTTCTTTCCATGAATTAGGGTATGAAGAAATACGTATGCATAGTCAGAATGATTTAGCTAGAACAGGGGCAAGTTCTGGGGAACACTTTTTCAAAACAATTGGAGGAATTCAATCCGGGCCTGGAGCTTTGTTGGTAGGTAAATTGTCTAGGATGGATTTTAAGTGGAACAGTTTGGGGAGAGCTGAGTTCTAGTACTGGGATGTTCTGGCTGACTTCCTCTACAGCAGAATTTCTGACAAATGTACTGACAAAGATATCTGCTTTCTCACGTGGGTCATTTGTAACGTTGCCATCTGAAGATTTTAGTGGGGGAATGGATGATGACTTGTTAAAGTTATAATTGAAAGAAATAAGAGTTGACCAGAATATTCTATTGTCATTAGGATTGTTAAGTAGTTTTGATGATTGATTATGAAGAAAGTTTGATTTTGCGAGATTTATTACAGCTTTTGCATGGTTTCTAGCAATTTTAAATTGACAGAGTGACTCAGATGTTTTTTTATTTTAAGTAAGAGTTATTTGCTAGTGACTTTTGGGCCGTTGCTCTGGCACAGTTGCTATCAAACCATTTCGGCGAGTTCAGTCTTTTAGTGAACTGTTGACTTGGTATGAATAAATCTATACCAGCTAGTAATAAGTCGCTAATGTGGGACTGGGTAGAACTGGCATCACTAGAGAAGAAAGACTGCCATGGAATGTCAGCAAGATAATTTCTAAATCCATCCCAGTTTACCCTGTCAAAGTGCCATCGGGGTACCCTAACAGGTTCAAAATGGGGAGGTCTGGGGGGGCTAACTAATGAGGTTTTGATGAGATTGTGGTCAGAGGATCCAAGCGGTGACAGTAGCTCTATCCTGTATTGATCTGGATTATTTGTCAGGAATAGATCCAAGAGATGGGCATTATGGTCAGGATTATCTGGTATTCTGGTTGGTTGCTTTACCAGCTGTGTGAGATTAAATGATCCTGCAAACAGCTTGCACTCTAGACCAGCGTCATCAGTCCTGGCAGAATGCAGTAACCAATCAACGTTATGTATGTTAAAATCACCCAAAACTAGTTTCGGTGCTAAGGGCAAGGTTAAGGTTACTCAACTGTGTGGATATGGAGTCAAATACACTGGGTTCTGAAGAAGCATTGGGGGGACGATAGACTACACAGATTTATTTGGCCCCGCTGCAGGGGGTCACCTTGACTTGGTGGCGGGGCTTGAAGCGTGGTTGGCGGTGCCACCTACTTTGGGGGCTTGCCTACCTTTGTAGGGTTCGGCATTTGTCGCCCTCGTGGACCAAGCACCCCCTACATCACTAGTGGAGGAGGCCTGATGTTGATGTTAGTTCCAGCCCACTTGCCATCTAGGGCTGGACTGTCGCCTCCCCACATGTTTACCGTGCGTGGCGTCCCGTAATGCTGGGAGACGGGAGTCCTGGAGGTTGAGCGATGCTGCACGATGCGCCCTGCAGCTAGCAATACACCTCTTTGGTCCCTTATTCCGGCCAGACGGGCGGCCTGGTTGGGCCCGACCAGGTCAATCGGCTGGTCATGCGTTGGCTAGGGTCAAGTGGGCATTGGGGGATCTGGTGGCTCCTATCGTCCTGGAGTTACCCTTGCCCGGGTCCCCTGGTGGTTACCTGCGTATACTCTCCCGCTACCTCTGGGGTCGCCAGTGGTGTTCTCCCTGGCACACGACCTCCCCTTGTTGGGCTCCATGGTGGGTGGAGGGGTGGGGGAATGAAGGTTTTTTCTTTAGTTATGACTACTACTCCCCCCAAACTTGGTGCTTGCGTTGAGAACGGCCAGACCATTGAGTCCCCTTCTCGAGAAAACCCGCATTCAAGGGTGCTTTTCTGTGCTGGAATTCGGGAAGAAATTGCATATGATACTCTTTATGCTGCCATGAGGCCTTTTGGTGTCATGAGCAGGTTAAAGTTGATACTGTGCCTGGATGGAGTTTCATTTGATGCTTATGTTACCTTCTGCGAGAGCGCTTCTGCATTGGCTGCTCTTCGAGCCTTAGATGAAGGTACCGTTTCACTTAGATGCAAGGCTAAACTTTTCAGTACAGCCAATTTGTCTGATGATGATTTTGACTTTATACCTAAGCCTTTCGAGGATGATGACGGCACTTCTGACATTCCTAGAGACATTCCTAGGCAATACTGGCATGTCGCCACATATAAGGATGGACTGAACAATTTTATCAAAGGATCTGAATGCCTCGAGAGAAAAATAGGAAATATCCCTGAGGGGAATCTAAAGAGGTATGGGAGGAATTTGTTAGTTAAAGCGGGGAATGACACACAAGCCGCCATTTTGTCTAAATTTATTCCATCTCCTGACTCGGTTCTTCAGTCTGTCTCCCCACATAAAACCTTCAACACTGCTAAAGGAGTCATTTACTGCAGTGATTTATGTGACTTTAAGGATGAAGAGATACTGTGTCGTTGTCCTGGGAATGTTATTGAGGTAAAGAAGCTGAAAGGCACAAATTCCGCTATTTGTCTGACATTTTCATCACCTCATCTGCCGGACTACATCAGAATCAGACATCTGAGATTTCATGTCAAGAAGTTTCACCGTAGGCCAACACAGTGCTATAACTGTTTCGACTATGGTCATGTGAAGGACTCCTGCAAAAGTCAGAAGACATGCTTTATTTGTTCTGCCAGTCACGACCCTGAATCATGCCCTGACTCTAAGTTCTGCAAGCATTGTGGTGGTGATCACTCTCCAAATTCAAAAACGTGCCTGCGGTACCAGTTCGAGCAGGAAATCATTTTGCTCGCAGACAATGAGCATATTAGCTATGGAAGTGCTCGGTATCGGTTGTTGATGGCCTACAAACACCCTAGCTCCAAATTTTCAAATGTTGTCCAAGGGTTTCTATCTCATCGTTTTGACGGAAAGTCCCCTCAACTTCCTCACACTACTACTAGCAGCACTAAGCAGAACAATTTTCAGTCCCCCGCCAAGCCTCTTCCAGCTTCTGGTGACAAGTCCTCTCCTGGTCTTTTAACTTCAGATTTGCATTCATCCCAAGCCCTTCGTGGTACTGGTGTTGTCTCCGGTAAGGGTCCATCATTTTCTCGGTCGTCCTCTGCCCAGTCATTGTCACCTCGTACTTCAAAGGCCGTCGGTAAGCAGAGTGTGGTTGCTCCCTATGTGCGGGACCTCTCTCGAGCACTATCGTTGTCTCCCCGTACTTCAAAGGCCGTCAGTAAGCGGAGTGCAGTTGCTCCCTCTGTGGGGAAGCACTCTCGAGCAATGTCGTTGTCACCTCGTCCTTCAAAGGCAATTAGAAAGCAGAGTTCGGTTGTTCCCTCTGTGAGGGAGCACTCTTGTACTCCGAATGCAAAGGCTGACAATGACTTCACTTGTTCTCCCCGTTCTAAGAGGTCCCGGAACTCTTCTCCCCCTATGGATACTGGTGTTATTCTACTATCCAATAAGTTCTCAAATCTTGATAAGGACTGTCCACTTGATGACCGTTTGATGGATGCCTCTCCTTTACCTTCTGTCTCTGACCCCCCTGTAGTGCATGATTCAGCTGTCCATCCCCTCCCGAGGCGACAAAAACCCGTGTCTGTTTCGTCTGAAACTTCTAAGTTTCAAATCCAATGCAGACAAGTCCGTGAGGAGCAGTCATCTGTCCTTGCACCCTAATATCAAACGTGTGCCTTCATCTTCCCAACCGCATAATGGAAAGGTTGGGGCTCCTGTCATTAGCAGGTAACGTTCCATTCTGACATCCTGCAATGGAACTGTAAGGGTCTTCACTCTAGGTCTGAGCAACTAAAAGTTCTGATTCATGACTTTGATCCAGGTTTTGTTTGTCTCCAGGAGACCATGTTGGGCTCTGAGGTATACAATCCTGGATTGAATTATGTCTTTCACGGGTCTCCCCCTCCGCCAGGTAATCTGGGCGCATGGGGGTGCAGCAATAATTGTTCACAGGTCCTTGCAACACTCCTTGGTTCAGTTGCAGACAACCCTTCAAGCTGTTGCTGTTACAGTTGTATTGGAATATTCACTCACGGTATGCTCCTTGTATCTTCCACCTCGTGGTGGTTTCAGTAAGCAGGACATCGAAGACTTAATCCGTCAGCTTCCTGCTCCCTTCCTCCTTCTTGGGGACTTTAACGCCCATAATCCACTGTGGGGTGGTACAATTTTGGATGTTGGTGGGAGGATTATGGATGGCATACTCCAATCGTATAATATTTCGGTTTATAATGATGGTTCTGTGACTTATCATAATGTCTGTAGCGGAGCTTCCTCCGCTATTGACTTGAGCTTGTGTTCTCCTTCCATCCTTATGGATTTTCACTGGTCAGTAAACCCTCTTCTGCATGGAAGCGATCATTACCCAATCCATTTAAAATGTGAAAAATGTCCCTGCTTATTCCTCTCCTAGGTGGAGGGAGCGGGAGGCTGATTGGTTGAATTATAAAAATGGTATACTTCTGGCTAGGCCTTTCGAGTCCTTCTCTAGTCACTTGGAAGCCTATGATTATTTTGTTGCTGCAATTATGGGCAGTGCCCGTGAGGCCATCCCTATGTCGAAAGGTAAACCGCATCGACCTGTGGTCCCCTGGTGGAATAAAACCTGTGCCATACTAAGGAAAATTACGAGGAAATGTTATCGGCGTTACAAGACCAGTGGCTCAGCTGCCACGCACCAAATTTACCAACGTGCCATGGCAAAGCAATGTCGCTACTTTCGAAAGGCTAAGCGGGACTCTTGGATATCTTACATCAACGGTATTAACGCCAAGACCCCCTCTAGGGTTATATGGAGGAAAATTAGAAAGCTTTCAGGCAAATTCATCCCATCTCCCACTCCGACATTGAAAATAGGTGGCGACCTCCTTACTGATCCTGCTGAGGTTGCGGAGACCTTAGGGAGGCATTTTGCTGATGTCTCCAAGTCCTCTCTAATATCAGGGAATGGTATTCCTGACATGCCTCCACCTTCTTCATCTTCTTGCAATGCTGCCTATAATGCTTCATTCACACTCAGGGAACTGGAAGACGTTTTGTCATCGATTACCTCTATGTCTCCAGGCGAGGACAACATCCTCTATTCAATGCTCACAAATTTGCCTGTTGTGGCTACAAAGTTCCTCTTAAAGATTATTAACAAAATTTGGGAAACGGGCATTTTCCCTGCCAATTGGAGAGTTTCCCTCATTATCCCCATCAGCAAGCCAAACAAAAATTCCCTTTTGGCCTATCACACTTACAAGCTGTGTTTGTAAGATGATGGAAAAGCTAGTTAATGCAAGGTTAATGTGTGTCACGAATTTTCTACATTGAAAAATTGCGTTAAGTTGTGACATTGGGTTGATTTGCGGGGAGCAAATTATTATTATATGTACGATAATTTTAAGTTGTCGGGTTTCGCTCTGGGCCATTATAAGCCTGCACGCGCAGCTCCCACCCGCGCCGCGTCGAGTTTTCAAACGGGACCCCAGTCTGTCCATAGCCGCGGAACGAATTGGGTCATACGCCTCTAAAGGCTTGAGTGATTTCTTTATTTCAGATCTCGGCTTGAATCGGCGTGTGTTCTCGAGCTCCCACCCTCTTGGTGATTGACTATAGTACAGTCTCATCCATACCGATCAGTATTTTCTGGTTTTTCCTAGCCTTAAGCTTTCTGAAATAGCCGTTTGACTGAGTGAGTGAGTGCATTTCTTTCATTTGATTTGAATTGGAGTCATGTAACGTAAATTTATTTGCTTGTATTTAATAAATTTACAGTTCGTTTTCTTGAGCTTTGTTAAATGTAACAGCCGTGTTTAATTTTCCCACTTATTTAATATAGTTTTGCTACTCCGCGTTAGCACAACTTTTGAATTAAATCACGACTGCTACTTAGGCCAGCTTTGGCATCACTCCTTAAATCCGTTGTGCTAGCTAGGAGTTTGGCTCAGCCAAGATCCTGTTATATTTATTATTATCATTTTTGATTGTTGGGGGGGAGAAACTAACTTTCTTAGAGGCCAACGGTACGATATTGCAGCCTAATAGAGCGTCTAGTCTCTGCTGCGTACAGTTGAGAAAGTCTATAAATTCTCGACTCTGGAGAATTGGCGAAGTGAGCCAGCGTAGAGTGAAATCGCCGCTCGATTTCACAAGTCTGTTCCCTCTTACAAGGATCAGGTCAAAAGCATTAAATTTCCCCTGACATCTGGCGACCTCATTCCAGGATAAACTCCTAGCCTAAATTATTACCGAATCACTCACTCATAACCAGTCTCAGTTGTCACTCGGTCTCAAACCAAGCACGATGGAACACAGTACATTCGTGCAAGAAGCTAAGGAAATGGGGCTTACTAACCCCCAGGAAATTCGAGATTATGTCCTGTCACGCTTCAATTGCGAGCAGGAACGTGAAAATACTGCCCGTGAAGAGCAGAAAATTGAACACGAGGAACGTCAAAAGCAGCGGGAGTACGAAGAACAGCAGAAAGAACGCGAGCGGGAGGAGCGCGAGTGGCAACGTGAACACGAGTGCCAAGTACGTGAACAGGAGCGTGTTGAATGCGAGGCACGTGAAGAACGTGAACGCGAGGAACGTCAAAAGCAGCGAGAGTACGAAGAACGGCAGAAAGAGCGTGAACTTGAGCACGAGCTCCAAGCATGTGAACACGAGCGTGCTGAGCGCGAAGCGTGTAAGGAACGTGAGGAGAGAGAGAGAGAACGTGAACACGAGTTGGAGGTACTTAAGCTTAAGCGAGACTCCTTGGCTTCAGGCACACCAGGTGCAGCCAATCCAAACTCCCCTACTGTTCTCCCAGCACCTTTTCTAGCAACTCCACGTCTCAAGCTTCCCTCTTACAAGGAAGGCGAGCGAATCGAGCCATTTATAGCTCGTTTCGAAGACATGGCAAACCTGTACAAACTGGATGAGGCAGCTAAGCGGCTTCAGTTCCTTAGCCTGTTTGAGGGCCCCGCCCTCGACATTCTCCACAGAATTCGCGGAGATAATCTCACGTATGAGATGATGAAGTCCGCACTCATCAAAGCGTACGGTCTTACTGTTGATCATGCTAGAAGTCAGTTCATGAAGGCGCGTCTCCAGGAAAAGGAGACAGCCGCTCAGTTCCTCGACCGTCTCATGGCATATTTGGGCGAGTGGATGGAGAAGGACGAGACTCCCAGCACACGAGAGGGAATGACTGACCTCGTGCTGTGCACACAGCTGGAAAAGTCATGGCCTGCTGAACTTGTGGCCCAGCTCAAGATGTCCAAAGTGAAGGATGCATCTCGAATGGTACAAACCGCTGATGCTTTCTTTAGTGTGTACAGGTACAAAACTCGTAAGCAGCAGTCCTGGAACAGGACAGACACTGCTAAGTCTGGTAAGCAGTCCCAGACTGAACCCCAGCATCAAGGCCATTCTCAAAGTAATGGTCATGGTCCAAGCAAACCGCAGAAGGACCAGGGGCAGAATACGCAGAAACCGGACTGGAAGAAGTACAAGCAGTACTCTAACCAGCAGAAGTATCCAACCCAGCAGCAGTACCCAAAGCAACAGCAGTATCAGCCACGCAATCGCCAACCGGGTCAAACCTTTTCGACACCAGCCCCAGTGTATCAGAGGCAGGAGGCAAATGCAGCCTTTATTCCTCAATAAGCGCACAATGGTGCCGTTCCCGCCAGCACAGCTCCACCTTCACAGTTCACTAGTCCCCCTGAGATGGTGAACTCTTCTCTACAGGCCGTCAGTGCTCCTGCTCCCCAGATGGTGAGTACAGCTCCTCATGCATCTAGTTCGGGTACGATCCCGAAGGCAAATACTCCTGTCACATTTGAAGAGTTATGTGCCATGGACCCTTATCAATGGCTGGCCGCTTCCTCCACAGGCCCTCCCACAGGTAACAGTGCCTTCCTTGTTCAGCCAGGGTTTGTGGGAGGTGTTTCTGTTAATGTACTGAGAGATAATGGTTCCTCAGGTTGTACTGTCAGGCAGAGTCTTGTTCGTCCTGAAGAGTATACAGGCAGACAGATCCAAGCTCAGCTTATTGATGGATCAGTGAGATTGTTCCCTGAGGCACATATCCAGGTAGCATCTCCCTTTTATACAGGTTCAACAGTTGCAGTTGTCATGCAAGAACCTTTGTTTGACCTCATGATAGGCAATATACCAGGTGCCAAGCATAGTTGCACCACAGATGTTACTACTCAGCCTTCGGCTGCTGCAGTAACACGAGCCATGGCCAAGGCTCCAAACCGTGTCACCCTGTTGACCATTGCAACGCCGCAAGATCTGATACGCAGTCAAGATGTTGTCCAAGAGCAACAGACTGACCTGACCCTTGCTGTTGTGTGGAAGAAACAAAAGGGTAGAGTGACCAAGTATTCACGGGGTGGACGAGCCAGGTTCCTTCGTAAACGAGGACGGCTGTACCGTGAGTCACAAACACCCGAGGGTGAGGTTTGACTGCAGTTTGTCGTTCCCGCAAACTACCGCCAAGCAGTATTACAATGGGGTCATTGTTTAGCATCAGGAGGTCATATGGGCAAAAGGAAAACCCAAGGCCATATCCATGCTGACTTTTTCTGGCCAGGAATGGGACAGGAAATAAATAGTTTTGTGCACTCCTGTAATGTGTGTCGACGTACCACCATTCAGGAAAGTTTCCTTCCTGCGCCGTTTGAATCCACGCCCATAATCTCTGAGTCATGTGAGAGAGGGCAGTGGTAATGTGGGTATCTGTTGTACACTGGGTTCCCTAAGACTGTGCTGTTCTAAGAGATTTGAGCAATCCAAGAACTAGCTTGGGTCCCAGTCAATACTATGCTGCTAAGACCTCACGTCTCGCTTGTTGGCCCCACAGGACATAATATGTCTGGGGTCTGTACATACAAATGTACTGTAGCTTATAAGTGCACATTCTCGGCGATCCCAACCAAGGACACCGACGACAAGCCCTTATTAGTCGTAAGCGTAGGGCTTGTGCATATTGTATGTACCGTAGTTTAAGGTAGGTTAAGGGGGAAGTTCGAGACCCCACAGAGGCAATCTGAGGCTGAGTTTGAATTACCTTGTGGTGTATCTCGAGCCGTGGGCCTCCCTGAGGATTCCCGGAGATTACACAGAAGCCACATGAGTGTTGACACCCACGCAGGGTGTTAAAATGTGACCTGCCCAAGTTTGCATAGGGATTCTCGACTTTATTAGTTATAAGTGCACCATAGATTAAGGTAGGTTAAGGGGGAAGTCCGAGACCCCACAGAGGCAATCTGAGGCTGAGTTTGAATTACCTTGTGGTGTATCTCGAGCTGAGGGCCTCCCTGAGGATTCCCGGAGATTACACAGAAGCCACATGAGTGTTCACACCCATGCAGGGTGTTAAAATGTGACCTGCCAAAGTTGCATAGGGATTCTCGACTACCTTTACTAATTATAAGTGTGCAGTCACGGTGAGCCCAACCGAGGACACCGATGACAAACGGGCAGTCGAGGTGACGAGCCCTTTGTATTGTTAAGTATAGCTATAAGTGTGCAGTCACGGTGAGCCCAACCGAGGACACTGATGACAGGCGGGTAGTCGTGGTACGATCCCAGCCGAGGGCACCGACGATGAGCCCTTTTATTAGGCGTAAGTGTAGGCTAAAAAAGGCAACTATTAAGGAAATAATGGCGACATAGGTATGGAACTTGCTATTAGCTGACTTTCAGCCAAAGAGTACCTTCTTTTGTTTGTGTGTGGATTGATTGCTGGGTGGATGAAATTGTAATATAGTGCAAATCCTTTTGTTGACACTATTGATACTCCACCTTGACTCATCCCACAGGTACAGTCGTTGGGTGAAGATGTCCAGGACCATTGATCATCTGCTGCACCCTGGCACTTCATCTCCTCTGCCCTCGTCGCCTTTATTATTGCATTACCATGTATTATTATTATTGCTTACACGTAGGTACAGTTACACTACAACTGTCACACCTACACCGTGTATCACATACACCACGCTACATAGCAATTAGTTGTCAATGTAAATGTAGCGAATTTCCGCTCAGTTGACCTGAGTACAGGACTTTCCACTGTCGTCTCGGAGTTTTTCCCTCAAGCTTGCTTTCCTTAACGCAAATACAAGGTTTTTATGCTCACAGGTGACACTGTTTCCTCCTGTAACAGGATAGTACACACACCACAGTGTGAATCTTGTGTGGCTGAGTTAGGATGTATATATATATATATAGTGTCAAATTTTACTCGAGTAAAATTTGAAAATTTTCATGGGCGTAATGTCACGAATTTTCTGCATTGAAAAATTGCGTTAAGTCGTGACATTGGGTTGATTTGCGGGGAGCAAATTATTATTATATGTACGATAATTTTAAGTTGTCGGGTTTCGCTCTGGGCCGTTATAAGCCTGCGCGTGCAGCTCCCACCCGCGCCACGTTGAGTTTTCAAACGGGACCCCAGTCTGTCCATAGCCGCGGAACGAATTGGGTCGTACGCCTCTGAAGGCTTGAGCGATTTCTTTATTTCAGATCTCGGCTTGAATCGGCGTGTGTTCCCGAGCTCCCACCCTCTTGGTGATCGACTATAGTACAGTCTCATCCATACCGATCAGTATTTTCTGGTTTTTCCTAGCCTTAAGCTTTTTGAAATATTTAGCCGTTTGACTGAGTGAGTGAGTGCATTTCTTTCATTTGATTTGAATTGGAGTCATGTAACATAAATTTATTTGCTTGTATTTAATAAATTTACAGTTTGTTTTCTTGAGCTTTGTTAAATGTAACAGCCGTGTTTAATTTTCCCA
>JAGKTI010033614.1:0-11633 GCA_018397915.1 Birgus latro | reverse complement strand
AGGAGTAGTAAAAATGAGATGTGGAGTAGGACTTAGGAGAGTTGAGAAGATACAGGAGTACAAAGAGTAAAAATGCAAGGAAAAAAAGGAAAAATCCTCAAGAAGCTGCTGTTATATGTAGGATATGAGCATGGTACCGATTGTACTAGAAAAGAAAAGGTAGTAATGTAAGAAACTCTGTCCCCCCCCAACCAGTTCCTCGAGGCTTTGGAACGTTCAGATAAGGTAAGTGATGATGGAGGGCAGTAAAGGTAAATGTAGCGAAGGAGGGAAGGGAACGAGGGCAAGCTGAGAACGGAGTGAGGGTTGGTCGCTCCAGGGATGAGATGTACAAAGGAGCACAAGGGAAAGCAAACAGCAACAGATGTGTTGGTCCTTTTCGTGGCTGCTTGGGATAGGGAAGATTACAACTAACACAACTATTGAATAAGCTAACGTCATAGATAAAAAATCAGTAAGGCCTCCCTCCACCCACCAAACTCTCCAACCGACGCTCGCAGGGAATAGTGAGAAGGCCCACCATGCAGCACAGAGAAACTGTCATTGAAATTTCATAGGAAATAGGGGAAAGGAAATCGTATATTACACTATATACCTGAAAAGTAAAGTGACATTAAGTCAACGATATTTATCGATGTTATTCTGCGGACTATATCGTCCAGGGTCTACAGAAAACTTATGTATGCCACAGATATTTATTATTCAGGAGTAAACATACTTAGCTGGGGTTAGAAGACAGATACTTATGCTAGCGACATTTACAGGATAGGGTAGTACTGTATCGCAGTTTGCTACACTGGAGGACGACTTGTTCCATTACAACTCTACTGAAGAAGAAATGCTTAGCCTCATGTGACTGGAATCGTCTACCGATAATTTTATGCCACTTACCTCTTGTATATTTGAGCGATTAATTGTGAAGTATTTATCGATAGCCATACTATCGTATTCTTCGAATAACTTGAATACTTAAATTAAATCTCGTAACCTACGTTTAGTTCCGGTAAAGAGATTCAGGGCTTCTAAACGCTCCTCATAAGGTTTATTTCTCAATTTAGGTATCATTTTTGCCACCCTTCGTTGTATTCTAAAGTGTCTCTATAGTTTTTGTAATAATGGACCAGAAAAGGACACAGTATTCTAAGTGTGGGCGTGCTAGAGAAGTATACAAGGTTGGGATGATATATTCTAATTTATTTCCAAATGTTTTACCAATGAATACGATTAGTTTGTTGGTTTTCTTAGCAGCCTTAGTACAGTGTTTGCTTGGTTCAAGATCATTTGTCACTATAATTCCCAAGTCTTTATCATGGCTGACATTACCTAGTTGAGTACTGTTCATTGTGTAACTGGCTTTTTCATTTCTATTTCCAATGTTCAGCCTTTTTTATTTACTAATAATAAAACCCATCTGCCAGGTTTGGACCCAGTTAAACAGTCGATCAAAGGCACTCTCAATTGTCTGCCTCTGTAAAGAGGTGTATGCTCTGTTTCCAACTTTAGTATTGTCAGCAAATTTAGATACTTACAAAATAAACCCTCATATATATATATATATCAATTATGTATATTAAAAACAGAATAGGACCCAATGCCGACCCCTGTGGCACACCACTTCTTTACGGTCTGTAAGCCAATTATCGATCCACCCGAGCACACTGCCTGTGATCCCGCGGGCATTCATTTTCTGAAGTAGTCCTTTATGGGGAACTTTATGAAGTGCCTTTTGAAAATCAAGATCGCCAATGTGAGCGGAGCTGATCTCACTGTATATACTGAATATACAGAAGAAATCCCAAAGATTCGTATGGCAAGAGCAATTATTCCGAAAACAGTGTTGTGAATCTTTGATGAGATTATTTCTAAGTGAATAACACACTTGTCTCTGTTAAAAGTTTCGAACAACTTTCACATCACTGAAGTTAAGTTTATTGATCGATAATTTTCGGATTGTGATTTGTTGCCTTTTATGAATATTGGAGTTATATTTGTTAGCCTCTATTCATGAGGCAAGGAAGACGAGGATGGAGTAAGGGAGATGGGAGTGTCAGAGATGTGTATGGTGGCAAGAGTAATAAAGGAGTGGAATACGAGGTAAGGGAGTGGAAGTTAAGGCAGGTTGGGTGGGGAGGAGGTACTGAGGGAGTAAGGTAGATGAGGATGATGCTGGGACGACAGTGTTTGGCACCGAGAGTAGAGGCGTGGAAATGAAAGTAGGAGACAAGAGTGCAGGTAGGGGTGATGGTGTATGGGGTAGGGAAAATGAGGATGGTATATGAAGGATAGAAGTAAAGGAGGATTTTATAATAGTGAAGATGTGGGCTAGATGGGTGGGGCCTCTGGAGGAGAAGGTGGACTGGGCATGAAGTGAGGGGTGATGGAGGCAAGGAGCTTAGATCACTTTAAGGAGATATACTATGATGAAGGAGGTGCATGGTAGTGAGAGTGGTGAACGTAATGAGTAGGGGTTTGGGAAGGCAGAGGTGAGGGAAAGTTGGGAGTGGTTGAAGGGGTGGGGGAAATGAGGATGCGAGAGGTGTATGGTAGCGAGAGTAGTGAAGGTAATGAGTAAGGATTAGGGAGAGTGGGGGTAAAGGCAGGTTGGCATGCGCGGGTGAAGGGTTAGGGGAGATGAGGGTGACATAAGAGGGAGAGGTGTGATGGAGGGGTGTATGGTGGTGAGAGTAGTGAAGATGTGAGGTAGCAGGTAGGGGGTGATAGGGGCTGTGAGGGAGAAGGAGAGGGGAGGGTATTGGAGAGGTAGGGAGTGATGGGGTCGTAACGGATGAAGGGGTGATAAATTGCTGTACAGGTGATAGGGGATGATGGAAGGGTTTAGGATGCTGAGGGACGAGGGTGGGGGGAGAAAGTGGAGAATGAGAGGGGTAGAGAGAGATGAAGGGGTGGGGGGTTGAGGGGCCGGTCGGTTACTCTGCTCGACCCGCTACCGAGGTCACGAAACCTTGGTCTCCTTGTCTTGAAAATAGCGGTCAAGACTACACACACACACACACACACACACACAGATCGTTGCGCACATTCACACACATACACTTTCATATACACATACACAGTATGTCTTGATATTACATTGCCGTCAATTGTTCAGTAGGAAGAATAATTCCCACATTTGGGAAATTGTTTATTGGGGCGTAACTGTTTTATTTCTTACTTAAGGAAAAAAAAAGAAGTTATAATTCTACCACAGTCATTCGCTACTCCACACCACTATAAGCCTCATATATCATCATGCTTGTTTTTGTCCAACAGACCGCCGCATTATGTCACTAAGCACCCCACTCCTCACACCTATCACCATACACCACTGTTACACATGCCACTATTAACACTGGTCTCCACACACCTGCCACCATATCTACCACCATACGTTACAACCACACACGTCGCTATAGTTGCAGTCATCCATTACAACCACACACCTGTCACCACACCTGCAACCATACAACCACACACTTGTCACTACACCTGGCACAAAACATTACAATCATACAGCTTTTACCATACTTGCCATCATTCATTACAACCACACGCCTGTCACCACACCTGCCACCACACATTGCACTCACACACCTGTTGCTACACCTACCACCATAAGTTACAACCACACACCTATCACCACACCTGCCAATATACGTTACAACCACACACCTCACCATTTCTGCCAGCACAGATTACAACCACACACCTGTCATCACATCTGCCACTATAAATTGCAACCACACACCTATCTCCACACCTGCCAATATTCATTACAAGCACACACCTGTCACCATACCTGCCATCATACGGTGCAGTCACACACCTGACATCACACCTACCACCATGCATTATAACCACATATCTGTCACCATACCTACCACCCAACACACACACACAACTTCACCATACCTGGCACAACAAATTAATATAACTTTCCTGTTTCCTTACCAATATAATCTCTTACTATATTCAAATTCCCACGCACCTGTCACCTGGCATAACCCACCACCCGTGCCATACTATACTTGCAAGCGCTCACCTCTCATTTCTCCTGACTCCGTCGTCATATCGTTACCACCGCTTTTGTCATAAAACACTTGTTCTCGCGCTTGTCATCTTATGCTTATCTCAGCATCTGCTACGCCAAAATTCTCTAGAAATTCTGTTCCCCCATTCCGGTGGTTACACTTTTTATGCAACACTACTCACCAGGAACCATGCATGTCGTCAGCCTTGTCACTTAATTGTTACCTTTCTCGTATAAAAAAAAAAATGGTGGCCTGAGAAACTGTCCTTTCCAAATAAACTAAAAGACAAAAGAAAATATAAACATCCGTTGATTTCGAGATGCCAGAAAGAAAATAATCAGGAATCTCAAAGGATGCAAAAATAATAGTTTAGGAGCGCCCCAGACTGAACTCACACTTCCGGGCAGAATGAAGTCATTTGATGAAAGGTGCTTCATAATCCTCCTGTTAAGGATATACTCAAAATCTTTGAAATTACAAGTAATTCCCCTTAACCCTGAAGAACTCCCTGCTAAGCTCAAATAAATAGTTAAAATTAGCCACGTACAATACATGGGTCTCCTCTTCATCCCGAAGGGGTCTCTCTTAAGCTAACTTCAGTAGTCTGACGTTAGCCAGAATAAAAGACAAAGTACACCCGTCGTCTGAAGGGGTGAAGGGAATTGGGTGATAGTTAAGGATTTGGAAATGAACACTTATTTCTGGGATAGGCTGGTTGACAACAGACATCCAACAAGAAAAATGGTGTAAAAATAGACAGACAAATGCGAAGACTTTACCCAGGAAGAATGTCAGCACAGAATGACAGTTCTGATATTAAGCGAGGTGCCATTAGGACCGTATGCCTATTTAGTACAAAGGACAGTTGGAAGAGAAATAATACGGTTTTAGAAAAAGAAAATATAAGATAAGAAAAAAGTATAAGGAAGTCAGTATGAAAGAAAATGAAGAAACAGCACCGCAATAACCGGAATTAGAGGCAGAAGAAAAAGTATGAGCAAAGAATTCAGCTTTATCATAGAAGGAAAATTACAAAACCATTTTAAGAGGAAGGAGAGGAAGGAAAGAAAAAAAAAGGGTTATCAAAGAGTTTTATTTTATTTTGTTTTATTTTATTTTATTTTATTTTTTTGAAAGCGGGAGAAGTTTAAACTGGAAAGTTCTTTGCAATTAGAATGGACAGAGTTACGTCTGGAAAAAAAGAAGAAGAACAGATATAGCGCAATTCATAACAGGAATTTAAAGTCTGTGAATCGCAAATAAGCTCGTACTGGAGCCTTTTATAAGCAATCTCTTGTTGGGGACATTAAAACAAAGATGAGTAAACCAAGGATTTTTATTACTTAGTCAAAGGGTAAGAAAAAGAAATGTATGTTTCCAAACCTGAGAGGATAACATTCATTAAATGTGGAGTACACTCACAAACAGCTCCCGGTCACAGAAGCAAGACTGATTTTAGAGAAAGTCAAAGTAAGAAGAACTGCATAAGGACCTCCCAGTCCGCTGCCCCAGATATCACTCCGCAAAAGCGCAAAAGCCACCGCAGGCCGTAACAGAGCGACCGGCCAGACCACTGGGGTAAGGTAACCAGAGGAGACCGATGAGGAAAAAAAAGATTGACATAGTAAGCATAACAACTAGTTGTAAGAAAAAGATCATGTATGTTGTAAATCTCTCCAAGTGATCAGGGATACAGGTAAGATGATGTTCAAATTACTGTAGGTCACAAAAAGCAAAAGATTTAGATTTCTTCAATAAGTGGATAAAAAGGAGAAAAAAGCAAAACACTGAAATTTCCATAACATGGAAACACTGAAGTTTCCCGTCACTTACCATATCTGTCCCCTCACGCCATCATCTCATATCTGTTTAACTTCAAAATCACCACACACCTCGTCGCAGAGTTGTTATTTCACAAACTTGTCATCACTACACTTGTCATCACCACACACCCGTTACTTCAGCATCTGATGTTATCACAAACCTGTTTTCTCCGCCTTCCATCACCATGCCAGTCATGACCACACCTCTCATCATGTCATACCTGGTATTACCACTAACCTGTCAACACTACATACCTGTCAGCTCTACATCACCGCAAATCTGTGTTTACCACACACCTCTATGAAGTCAGTTCAGAAAGTATCTGACCTTAGGCTCTAAAAAAAATAAATAGCTAACCTGTTGAGCTAGGACACTAATCCCCTTTGAAGTAGGCTTCATCTGACTTGACACCCGTAGTCCAGCGTTCATTCCACTGCACGGAACATGTTTGAAAGTTTATTTTCGATATCTCTTGCAGGTGCTTCGTCGCAGTGGTAATGATCTCTTCTCTCGTCTCAAGTCGGGAACCCATCAGCGGAGGTTTGAGCTTGGGGAATAACTAAAAGTCACACGGAGCCATGTCTGGTGAGTAGGGAGCCGGCCGGACCTGCGTGATGTTGGGCTTGACCAAAAATTCCTGAATCAGTTAAGAAAAATGAGCAGGTGCGTTGTCATGGTGCAGCTTCCAACTTGCCACTTTCCAAAGGTCTGGCCTCCTCCCCCCGTTCAAAATATTTACCACCACCAGACACACCTGTCATGATCAAACCTGTTATCACAATGTTTCTGTAATTTCATATATCTGTCATCACAAAGCACCTCTATCCTGTCATTACTACACACCTGCCATCACTACATACCTGTCATTACCAGTACCTCTTACAGCACACATTCGATAAATACCATATGTCATAACCCCACACTTGACTCTTTACACACCTACCATCACAACACACCTGGTATCACTACACACCTGTCATCACTACACATTCAGTATACCAGCCACCATATTCGTCACCATACCATTATTTCACACACCTGTCACCTGACATGTCCGCCACACCACACACCTGACCTTCACACAAGAAAGCCTCCCCCTCCAGCCCACTAACGCAATGGCAGCTTAACCTTCAGTATTTGCATAACCCCTATAACTGTCTGAAAGTGGAACAGTTACCCATACACAGACCACCGTTATGCCCTACACTCACACACACACACACACACACACACACACACACACACACACACACAAAATGACTCAGGTGGCATGTTACACAGAAACAAATACAAGCGCTCTGTGTCTGTCTCTGTGTCAGTCTGTCTGTCTGTCTGTCTGTCTCTGTCTGTCTCTCTCTCTCTCTCTCTCTCTCCTACGCAGCGCATCAAACACCTACATCAACGCCCATTTGTTCTTGACACACCCTGTAGGCTCCTTTGACATGCATATTAGACTTGCAACAGTTGGCCTACAAGAGGGAGATGAGCCCATGTGTATGTGTGTGTGTGTGTGTGTGTGTGTGTGTGTGTGTGTGTAGATTATGTATGCATGAGGACATTGTAGTTTCGGTGTTAGAGAGAGAGAGAGAGAGAGAGAGAGAGAGAGAGAGAGAGAGAGAGAGAGAGAGAGTGAGCTTATTAGTCGCCAAGTAAAGTGTCGTGTGGGTGCTCTAATATTCTTACTGTACTCCAGCGTGAACAGTTTTGAGAATCGTATGATTTATCCGGATGCCTGACGAACTCCCGAAATATTTATACATGAATAACCATAGATTAGGGAAAAATATACTGTATATGTATTTAAGGATGGATGTTATGTTATCTATGTATTATGTATGTATGAGTGTATATGTGGATGTATGTAAGTTTATTCATTCAGACAAGAGGTACGAAAGGCTGCGGACGTAAATATATAATGTATTCTTTGCTTTCAATAAGATCACGTAAAACAAAGCCAAAATCAACATCAGCTCATTTCCAGATACTTGGACAATTTGCATTGGCAGGATTTCAGGTTAATGGCGGGGAGAAAAAGGACTAAGGAAAACTGTTTCAGAGTTGACCTGATTTAAAAAAAAAATGCAAATTAACATTAGTAGCAAAAGTTACGCTAAAATGAGTGAGATTTCATGTGTAGACAGGAGCTGTGTGCTTGCCATAGTGGGTGTGACAAGAAGTTAACGGAGAGAGTTAAGAGAAGGAGCGTCCAGTGTGCTAGTGACAGAAAAGGGACAATGGCACAACATTACAGAAAAGAAAGAGGGAAAAAAGGGAGTCAATAGAAGAAAATTATTTTAAGTGACAAAATGTCTGTATTCCATTCCGTACTAAAGAGCTGTTTGCTGATGGAGGGTGGATCGAAGGAAACGGTAACAGAGGTACTCGGTTATTGACATCCTGACAGGTGTGGGGCGGCTGATGTGGGGTTTTAGGTATACGGTGCTGATGATTCACACCAGGTGTGGGTAGTGTGGGATCGGACTCGTGGAGAGGAATGGCAAGTGTAGGATAGCGTGTATTGGCGTGGGAACAGGTGTGGAGACAAGTGTAGGGTCGTAGAGTAAGTGTAGGGTGAAAAGTGTGCAGGAAGATATGGAGTGGGGGGTGCGGTGACAAGTGTGGGACAGGTGTAGAACAGAGTGTGTGATGTGATAGGTGTAAGTTGCTATGTGTCGGGTGTTAGGTGCGGGGGATGACGTGGAATGGCACATGGAAGTGGCAAGTTTTGGGACTGAAGTGAGAGCAGATATGGGGTGATAAATGTGGAGTGGTAGGTGCGGAGTGACAGGTGTGAGGGAAGATGTGGAGAGGCTGATGTAAAGTGCTAGATGTGGGGTGGTAGCTGTGGCATAACAGGTGTGGAATGCCAGGTGTGAGGCTAAATGTGAGGTTGCAGGTGTGGGGTCAGATTCTGGGTGGAAAATATGGGGGATGACGTGGAGTGGTAGATGTAGCGAGTATTTGCGAAGATGAAAGGCGGGTTGGAAATTGTGGGTTGAGATTTGTCTGTGTGGAGAGGAAAGTGTGGCGAGACAAGTGTGGGAAAATATCTGGATTAGCAGGTGTGGGGTCAGATATAGTACGGTAGGTGTGGAGTGAAAAGTGCAAAGTTGAGGAGTGGTATGTGCGCAGAAATACGCAAAATGGCATGTGTAGCATGTTGGGTGTGGGACCCAGAGTGGGATGCTGGTAACTGGTGGTAAATGTAGTACGGGACTGCAGTTACGTGGCTGGATGTCAGGTACAGGATGGCGAATGTAGGGTAGTAGGTTTGGAATCATGTGTGAGACAGGTGTAAGGTGGTAGGCAATGATATAGGAGTGGTTTGGTAGGTGTGGGGTGACAAGTATGGGGTACAGTGATAGGTATGGGTTAATGACAGGTGTGGGTCGAGTGGCAGGTGTGGTGTGGGGTGGTAGCTGTATTGTAGAGTGATACGTGTGCTAGGAGAGGAAGATATGGATGGAGTGACAGGTGTTCTGTGGAGTGACAGGTGTGCGGTAAATGGCAGTAATGGATGGAGTAGTAGATGTGAGGTGGAGGGCAGGTGTATTATGAACTGGTAGGTAAGGATGAAGTGGCTGGTGTGGGGTGGGGTGACAGGTGTGGGATGGAGCGGCAATTATGGATGAAGCAGGACGTGTGAGGTGCAGGGAAGGTGTGTTGTGGAGTGGCAGGTAGGGATGGAGTGGGAGGTGTAGGGTGCTGTAAAGTGACAGGTATGATGTACCCCTGTAGAGTGGCAGGTGTGGATGGAGTGGTAAGTGTGGGAGAAATGGTACGGTAGGTATGGATGGAATGGTAGGTGTAGGTGAAGTAGGAGGTGCGGGTGGATAGTCACTTGTGGGTAGAGTGGCAGGCGCAAATTCCAAAAATATGTGGTCTCAGCTGTTGTACTGGTGTAGTAAAGAATTATTACTCTCCGATGGAGAAAACAGGGCTTTTGATACAAATAATTCACAGTGTCTGAAGAATTATAATAACATAATTATTCTCAGTGGATATGTGCTGATTGTCCTAAGTTAACTATCTCTTTCTTTGTTTATGACTCTCTCTTCACCTCATCTTTAGCTGAGAAAGAGGGCTCAGGATGATGATAATTTTAATAATGTAAAGATTTTTTACGTAGGTAGTGGACCTCCTTTTCATTTTACAACCAACTTCTTCAGTACAAGGATGCTTATTTTGTATTTTTGCTTCAAAACAGACGTTTTCGTTAATAATAGGAGACAACTACCTCGAGGTGAATGGGTCAGAAACTAAACTGAGCATTTTTCCAATATCTAGGTAAAACCTTATAGGTCAACTGACGACCAAGTAGTCAGACTGGAGGGGCACTTTAACCGGCAGCCAACGAGACGTGCTCATGTTTCATAAACTAAACAAAATTTATGCAACCACAGGTCAGCACTCAGGTTGTGGGAGTGACCCAGTTCGGTGTTGTAAAAACAACCGACTATAGTGACCTTTTCCAGTAGTCAGGACCAAAGAACCAGTTTACAGCACAGAGCCAAGAAACACTGGAGAAGTGAGGAAAATATACGACCAGCAACGGTGTATAGGAGAGCTCCATCAAGGAAATATGCTGAGCATGCAAGGAAATTTAAGTATTATGTATAGACCTAACTATGTAATTTGCCATTTGCAGTACATTTAATTAAAACCAAACTGTAAATATAAATCCTACTAATACCTAATATTAGGAAATGAAAGCTATTACACCTTGTATATGAGACGGATTAAAAGATGCTATGATGATTATAATGATTGTGATAAACAAATGAACTTACCGTGTTGATGGTCTTATACCATTTTCCATAATACGGCAACGGAAAGAAAGAACGTGGTGGAAATAATGAGACAGGTAAAAAATATATACATACTCGAACATGAAAATAGAACATTTCATTATATTGTAAATTATTACTTAACCTACCAACCAACCTGGCTGAAGTAGTACACACACACACACACACACACACACACACACACTCACCCGAGCGCGCTCGGGCAGATCTATCTATCTGTCTATATCTATATCTGGCTATCTACCTGTCAATCCATCCATCTATCTATCTATATCTGTATCTATGTCTATCTAGCTATAGTTTTATCTAGCATACTTGAATTGATTACTGGTTAAGTAATTGGTAATATTTATAAAAGAGCCCAACAATACTGACAGTGTTGTCGTATGTGATCTGTCATGGCAGAATTATGCTCTGACGGGGCACGCTTTTGTAAATGGTACCTGAATTTCGCAAGAAATGGCACACATTACCCAAACATTTTGCAGGTGACTGCTGCTCAGCGTCTTACATCACGTGGGTGTGTTACTTGTGTTTTTCTTCTCTATTGTACCCCGCAACCAGTAACCTTCACCTTTGACTTAATTTGCCAGCCACTCACCCGAACATTCTATGGGTGCCCGACAACCTGCCAGCAACTAGGTGGTTGAATTTTGGTAAAAAGGTTATGGGCACTTTTATTAGAGTGGGCCAGGTGTTAAAGCAGGGAGTGGGGTGTCGAGAGAAGAAGGATGGAGGGAGGAGGGTGGAGGGAGAGATGTAGAAAAAGGGAGGCGGGGGGAGAATACCAGATGAGGGAGAGATGGGGGAGGGAAGGGAAAAAGAGATATGGAGAGAGAGAGGAGGCGGTGGATAAACAGAGTGGTAGTCAGGGACATATTTCTATATCTATCTATCTGTCTTTTTATATCTATGTATCTACAGTAGCTGGCAATCTATGTCTACCTATCCATCATCGAGTATATATACATAT
>JAGKTI010033613.1:0-11633 GCA_018397915.1 Birgus latro | reverse complement strand
TATATATATATATATGTAATCCCTCCACTATCCGACGTAACAGAGTCAAAGGCATGTCCGGACAGCAGTCTTGTCCGGATAGTGGCACTGAAGCTTCAGCACTGATCATTCATGACCCAAAACTAACCTAACCTAAATAAGAAAACCACCTACCTAACTCCCTACCGGACGTGCATAGCACTTTTTTAAGTCCCCTTTCACATAAATAATGCACACAAAGCATGAATTAGCTGAATTTTAACCAAAAAAAGGATGATTTAGAGGTGAGTAAGGCATAGGTGCTCACAACTTGCCAGCAAGTGTAAGTAAGTATCAGATATGGAAATCACTATGAAAATCACCCTTTCTCACACCATATGTTTTCGTTTTTGAAGGCTCCAACATGCTTGCATTAAATAATGGACACAAAGCATGAATTCATTGAATTTTAACCCCAAAATGATGATTTTGAGGTAAGTAAGGAATAGATGTTCAAGAGCTGGCATCTTAGTGTAAATAAGTATCGGACGTGGCACACTATAAACATAATCATTTCTCACATCTTATGCACTAAAATATGGGATACAAAGCATCAAATAAATAAACTGTGACAAGAAAAAGAGTTAGGTATGGCAAAGGTGTTCACTGTTCCCCAACTGCACGGGACATTCTTGACCCTAACCTAACCTAACCTAAATCAGAAAACCACCTACCTACCTCCCAACTGGACATGCATAGCACTTATTTAAGACCCCACTGACATAAATAATTGGCACAAAGCATGAATTAATCGAATTTCAACCCAAAAATCATGAATTAGTGGTGAGTAAGGCAGGGGTGTTCACGAGTTGGCAGGTTAGTGTAAGTAAGTATCAGATGTGGCAATCACTATGAAAATCATCATTTCTCATATCTTATGCAATAAAATATGGGATACAAAGCATCAAATAAATAAGTTGTTACCAGAAAAAGAGTTAGGTATGGCAAAGGTGTTCACTGTTCACCAACAGCACCGGTCATTCTTGACACTAACCTAACTTAACCTAAATCAGAAAACCACCTACCTACCTCCCTACCGGACATGCAGAGCACTTATTTAAGACCCCATTCACATAAATAATTGGCACAAAGCATGAATTAATCGAATTTTAACCCAAAAATGATGAATCTGAGGTGACTAAGGCAGCGGTGTTCGCCAGCTGACTACATAATGAACGTAAGGAAGAGACATGATAATTACTGAGAAAATCACCTTTTCACAGGCTATGTACTCAAATATGGGACACAAAACATGAAGTAAATAAAATGTAACCAGAAAAATTATGATTTAGAGGTGTGTGGGGCAAAAATGTTCACCTGTTGACTAGATAGTGAACATATGTACGAGACATGGTAATCACTGAGAATATCACCTCTTTCACAGCCTGTGCACTCAAATATGGGACACAAAGCATGAAGTAAATAAAATGTAACCAGAGAATGAGGATTTAGAACTGATTATGGAAAACATTTAGCAGCTGACAATGTTTACTTACATGTCCATGATTGTTGTTTACCCCCACCTCTAAGGTTTTTACAGTGGTCATAATTGCTCTTGAAGCATGTCCAGTAATCCAGTGTTTAACTACACTTAATCTTTAGCACTGTGACTATTGATTATTTAAACAAGAACGAAAATACCGCAAACGATTCGAGAGCCATCCACTGTTCACAGGAGTTGAGACAGAACTAGTAAGAGGGGGATTGGGCGGTAAGGGAGCTAGTCGGCGCGTGCGGGAAATTCAAACTAACGCGGTCGGAAAAAAATCGGATTTTTTTTGTTTGTTTTTTCAATTTTGGGGTTCGGCCATCAGCTCACGATGTCTGAATAGTGATGTAAACGGATACTGGTCGTCCGGATAGTAGAGAGATTACTGTATATGCAAGGAAGAAAGAACCAAAGACCATGGTCCCGAATACTGTTCCTTCCAAGAAAAAGCAAAAGCAATACAAAAGAGAGCCAAATTCAAGAACCATTCATTTTCAGATGCCTGGACACACTGCGTTTGAAAGACTGGAGATCATACGAAGTACGGAATACAGACAGAGGAAGACAGTTCCAGAGTTGACCAGTTGCATAAATGAAGGACTGGGAGTAACAGTTAACTCTTGCATTAGAGTTGGTGAGAAAAGGGATGAGAGTTGGTTGCTAGACGGGTACTACATGCCCGTCGTAGAGGTGGAGGGATGCAAGCAGACAGTTCAGAGGAACAGTGACCGTTGAAGTAGCGATAGAAGAGAGATAAAGATGAAACAGTGCGGCGAAGAGACAAAGGTTGAAGGGAATCAGTAAGAGGAAAAGAGTTAATGAGACGAAAAGCCTTTGACTCCACCCTACTGAGAAGAGCTGTGTGTAGGGAGGCTCCCCACACGAGAGTTGTACTCCATACATGGGTGAATAAAACCAGTGTACAAGGTCAACAACCGTGCATGGGTAAAGAAAGTTCGGAGTCGGCATAGCACACCTGATCTTTTGGAAGCAGATTTCACAAGAGATGTAATATGTTCTTTCCAAGATAAATCCCGAGAAAATGAAACCCCAAGCATGTTGAAGGATGATGTACGACTGAGCTAGACATTATTAAACATTAGTGGGTAATCCTGAGGAAGATTTTGTCAGGTTGATAAGTGTAAGAACTAAGTTTTTGATGCATTGAAAATAACAAGATTATTTTTACCCCAATCAGAGATACGAGCCAAGTCAGACATTAGGTGTGCCATAGCCTCATCCCTTTTTTGTTGAAGTAACTGCTGAGATGGATGTTGTGGAAACCGAATGGAAAGGTGAAGGGTGGAATCATCAGCATATGAATGGATATGGTTAGATGAAAAGCTTAGAAGGTCACTGATGAATAAAAGAAAGAGAGTTGGTAATAGGACACAGCCATGAGGAACAACACTGTTGACAGGTCTACGAGAAGAACGATGGCCGTCTACAACAGCGGCTATAGAACGACCAGACAATAGGCTAGAGATGAAGGCACAGATAGAAGGTTAGAAACCGTAGGAGAGCACTTTGGAAATTAGATATTTATGCCACACTCGATCGAAAGCCTTTGAGATATCAAGTGCAATGGCAAAGTTTTCACCGAAGTCCCAAAAGGAGGATGACCAGGAGTCTGAAAGGTAGTTGAGAAGATCGCCAGTGGAGAGTCCCTGATGGAACCCATTCTGACGATCAGAAAGAATGTTGTGGCAGGAAAGATGGTTTAAGATTTTTCTGTTAAGAATTGACTCGAAAACTTCTGAGACACAGGATGTTAAAGAAATTTGACGATAGTTAGAGGGTTGGGAATGGTCGCCCTTCTTCGGGACTGGCTGAATGAAAGCAAACTTCCAGCAAGAAGGAAAGGTATGAGTTGATAAACAAAGGCAAAAGAGTTTACCTAGGCAGGGTGTAAGCACAAAAGCACAGTTTTTGAGGACAACAGGAGGGACTCCATCAGGCCCATATGTTTTGCTAGTATTGAGGCCAGTGATGGAAGAAAATACATCAGATGAAGAAATTTAACGTCAGTCATGAGGAAGTCAGAGGGGGGAAGTGATGGAGGAACAGCACTGGAATCGTCTAAGGTAGAATTGGAGGACAAAGTCTGAGTGAAGAGATCTACTTTATCAATAGAAGAAATAGCTACAGAGCCATCAGAGTAGAAAAAAGGAGGAAAGGATGATGAGGTAAAGTTGTTAGAAAGGTTTTTAGCAAGGTGCCAAAAGGAGCGAGAAGAATTCGAGTTGGAGAGTTGAGAACATTTAGCACGGATGAAATTATTTTTAGCAGAGCGAAGAACAGACTTAGCACGATTCCGGGCAGAAATATATAAAAGATGTGATTCAGGGGTGGGTTGGCTCCGGTACCTTTTATAGGCCCTCTCCTTGTTGCGGACAGCATTAGAACAAGCGTGATTAAACCAAGGCTTTCTTGTATTAGTCAGAGGATATGAGAAAGGAATGTATGCTTCCATGCCCGAGAGAATAACCTCCGTAATGCACAAGGCACACTTAGATGGCTCCCGGCCATGGAAGCAATAATCATTCCAAGGAAAATCAAAGAAGTACTGCCTGAGGGCCTCCCAATCTGCAGTTCCAAAGTGCCACAAGCGGCGTTTCTTTGGAGGGTCCACAGGCCGTACCAGAGCAATAGGATAGGTTAAGGTAATAAGGTCATGACTGGAGGAGCCCAACAGAGAGGAAAGATTAACAGTGTAAGCAGAAGGATTAGTTGTTAGGAAAAGGTCAAGTATGTTGGAACTCTCTCCAAGGCAGTCAGGGATACAGGTAGGGTGCTGTACAAGCTGCTCTAGGTCATTAAGGATAGAAAAGATGTAGGCTTGTTCACCAGGTGGATCAGTGAAAGAAGAGGAGAGCCAAAGGTGGTGGTGAACAATGAAATCTCCTAGAATGGAGATTTCAGAGAAAGGAGAAATGGATAGAATGTATTCCATCGTAGAAGTAAGATAGTCAAAGAACGTTTGATAGTCAGTAGAATTAGAAGATAAGTAAACAGCACAGATATATTTAGTCAGAGAATGACAGGAAAGCCGAAGCCAGAGAGTAGAGAATTAAGAAGAATCAAGTTCAGGAACACGAGAGCAAGATAGATCGTTGCGTACATATACGCAACAGCCACCTTTGGCTTTGAAATGAGAATAGAGAAAGTAGGAGGATACAGAAAAGGGTTTGCTGTCACTTGCCTCAGACAGCTGAGTCTCAGAGAGAAAGAGAAGGTGAGGTTTAGAGGAGAAGAGGTGGTGCTCAACAAAGCGAAAGTTAGAGGAAAGGCCGCGAATGTTACAGAAATGAAGAAGGAGTGAGTCAGACAGTGGTTCAAGGCAGCTCCGTGAGTCGTGCATTTATGGTCCCCCCCTCCCCCCCGGGGATTGCGAGGCATGGTTTACGTGCGCCATTTTTACAAATTTTGAAAAGGAAGTGTAGTGTGTAGCGTGCATGTAGTTTGGTGTTGACAGCTAGAGAGACTTGTATTGGAGAGCATGCTGGCCTACTCTCTGTGTTGCTGAGACACTGAAAAAGTTCAGCAAAAGGGGATGGTCAGGAAAAAGTCCTGAGGGCTGATGAAACGGGAGCTCCAGCTCTCCCTGTCATCAGCTTTCCATCCACCTTGGGAGTACTGCCCTGCTCGACTGATGCAACAGTCTAATCTTGTGGTGTTCCATTACGTATGTTATACTGTGTGGGCCTTATCTACAAGCTGGGCACACGTCATCTGTGATTCCACCCAACACAAATCTAGGTTGGTAGCTGAGTAGGGCTGGGTGATGTCCTGCTCTAAGCCTAGCTAGGTGAATTCGATCATCTTTATTTAAGGACACGTCCGATGGGTGAAAATCAGGAGGGAGGGGAGGGGGGGAGGCTTGTAGTATGGTGTGATTGGTGTGTTGTATTGCCCTGTGCATGAAGCGAAAGGTAGTGCTGGAATGTCTGGAGGCAGGATGTAGTGGAAGAGCATCTAGTTAAAGTTGTGTGGTGATTGTTTTATGTGCCTTGTTGTGTTGTGTGGCTCTGTCATATAATGACAGGGGTGTTGTGTGTTGGCACAGGCTGCTGCATAGAATTGCAAGCTTCTCATATCAATATTTATTCTAACAGGGAGGTGTTTATTTTCAAAGTGTAAGCGAGCTGTGGAAGTGGTACTGGTGCAGCCAATAATTCTTTCAGAAAGGGGAAGAAGCCAGTGTTGACTTACACCCAATAACCTCACCTTCTCTTTCTCTCTGAGACTCAGCTGTCTGAGACAACTGACAGCAAACCCTTTTCTGCATCCTCCTACTTTCTCTATTCTCATTTCAAAGCCAAAGGTGGCTGTTGTGTATATGTACACAACGATCTATCTTGCTCTCGTGTTCCTGAACTTGATTCTTCTGAATTCTCTACTCTCTGGCTTCAGCTCTCCTGTCATTCTCTGACTAAATATATCTGTGCTGTTTACTTATCTCCTAATTCTACTGACTATCAAACGTTCTTTGACTATCTTACTTCTACGATGGAACACATTCTATCCATTTCTCCTTTCTCTGAAATCTCCATTCTAGAAGATTTCAATGTTCACGACCACCTTTGGCTCTCCTCTCTTTTCACTGATCCACCTGGTGAACAAGCCTACATCTTTTCAATCCTTAATGACCTAGAGCAGCTTGTACAGCACCCTACTCGTGTCCCTGGCCGCCTTGGAGAGAGTTCCAACATACTTGACCTTTTCCTAACAACTAATCCTTCTGCTTACACTGTTAATCTTTTCTCTCTGTTGGGCTCCTCCGATCATAACCTTATTACCTTAACCTGTCCTATCGCTCCGGTACGGCCTGTGGACCCTTCAAAGAAATGACGCCTGTGGCACTTCGGAGCTGCAGATTGGGAGGCCCTCAGGCAGTACTTCTTTGATTTTCCTTGGAAGGATTATAACTTCCATGGCCGGGAGCCATCTGAGTGTGCCCTGCGCATTACGGAGGTTATTCTCTCAGGCATGGAAGCATACATTCCTTTCTCATATCCTCTGACTAATGCAAGAAAGCCTTGGTTTAACCATGCTTGTTCTAACGCTGTCCGCAACAGAGAGAGGGCCTTTAAAAGGTACCGGAGCCAACCCACCCCTGAATCACATCTTTTTTATATTTCTGCCTGGAATCGTGCTAAGTCTGTTCTTCGCTCTGCTAAAAATAATTTCATCCGTGCTAAATGTTCCCAACTCTCCAACTCGAACTCTTCTCGCTCCTTTTGGCACCTTGCCAAAAACCTTTCTAACAACTTTACCTCATCATCCTTCCCTCCTCTTTTCTACTCTGATGGCTCTGTAGCTATTTCTTCTACTGATAAAGCAGATCTCTTGGCTCAGACTTTCTCCTCCAATTCTACCTTAGACGATTCCGGTGCTGTTCCTCCATCACTTCTCCCCTCTGACTTCCTCATGACTGGCATTAAAATTTCTTCAGCTGATGTATTTTCTGCCATCACTGGCCTCAATATTAACAAGGCATATGGGCCTGATGGAGTCCCTCCTGTTGTCCTCAAAAACTGTGCTTCTGTGCTTACACCCTGCCTAGGTAAACTCTTTCACCTTTGTCTGTCAACTTGTACCTTTCCTTCTTGCTGGAAGTTTGCTCTCATTCAGCCAGTCCCAAAGAAGGGTGACCATTCCCAACCCTCTAACTATCGTCCAAATGCTTTAACATCCTGTGTCTCAAAAGTTTTCGAATCAGTTCTTAACAGAAAAATTTTAAAGCATCTTTCCTGTCACAACCTTCTTTCTGATCGTCAGTATGGGTTCCGTCAGGGACACTCCATTGGCGATCTTCTCACCTGCCTTTCAGACTCCTGGTCATCCTCCTTTCGGGACTTTGGCGAAAGCTTTGCCATTGCACTTGATATCTCAAAGGCTTTCGATCGAGTCTGGCATAAATCTTTGATTTCCAAACTGCCCTCTTACAGTTTCTATCCTTCTATCTGTGCCTTCATCTCTAGATTCCTTTCTGGTCGTTCTATAGCTGCTGTTGTAGACGGCCATCGTTCTTCTCCTAGACCTATCAACAGTGGTGTTCCTCAGGGCTCTGTCCTATCACCAACTCTCCTTCTTTTATTCATCAATGACCTTCTAAGCTGTACATCTAACCCTATCCACTCATATGCTGATGATTCCACCCTTCACCTTTCCATTCGGTTCCCGCAACGCCCATCTCAGCAGTTACTTCAACAAACAAGGGATGAGGCTATGGCACACCTAATGTCTGACTTGGCTCATATCTCCGATTGGGGTAAAAATAATCTTGTTATTTTTAATGCATCCAAAACTCAGTTCTTACACTTATCAACCCGACAAAATCTTCCTCAGGATTACCTACTAATGTTTAATAATGTCCAGCTCAGTCCTGCATCATCCTTGAACATGCTAGGGGTTTCATTCTCTCGGGATTTGTCTTGCAAAGAACATATTACATCTCTTGTGAAATCTGCTTCCAAGAGATTAGGTGTGCTGGGCTGACTCCGAACTTTCTTTACCCCTGCACAGATGTTGACCTTGTACACGGCTTTTATTCGCCCATGTATGGAGTACAACTCTCACGTGTGGGGAGGCTCCCCACATGCAGTTCTTCTCAATAGCGTGGAGTCAAAGGCTTTTCGTCTCATTAACTCTCCTCCTCTTACTGATTCCCTTCAACCATTGTCTCTTCGCCGCACTGTTGCATCTTTATCTCTCTTCTATCGCTACTTCAACAGTCACTGTTCCTCTGAACTGTCTGCTTGCATCCCTCCACCTCTACGACGGGCACGTAGTACCCGTCTAGCAACAAACTCTCATCCCTTTTCTGTCGCAACTCTCTAATGCAAGAGTTAACCGTTACTCCCAGTCCTTCATTTATGCAACTGGTCAACTCTGGAACTGTCTCCCTCTGTCTGTATTCCCTACTTCCTATGATCTCCAATCTTTCAAACGTAGTGTGTCCAGGCATCTCGAAATGAATGGATCCTGAATTTGGATCTCTTTGGTTTTGTTTTTACTTTTTCTTGGAAGGAACAGTATGAGGGCCCATGGCCTTTGGTTCCTTCTTCCTTGCATAAAAAAAAAAAATTAGATGTAATAAGGTGGATTGATGGCAGTGAGATGAATGCCAAAGATGCTCATCATTACAGACTCAACAAGGTAATTCTTAACCAAACTGGTACGGTGATTCCACCTATATCCTAATAAAATCATGATCTCAAGTTAAGTAATTTTGGTACATATGCAACACAGATACTTAATTGCTGAACTGTGACCGCAAGAAGTGGGTGGAAAAAAACAAAATTTACCTATTTTAGGGTATTTAAGGAACCTGGCAGGTAGCTTGCTGCAGTGTTCAGCGATGCTCCCTCCAACTGGCCACACTGTTTACCAACCACAGCTCCAAATGCATGCATCAGTATATCATGCATTCTAAATCCTAATTTATAGCTTTCAAAGGTAAGTTTATAAAAATGTCCAGTAGCTGCGGTAATCCAGGAATAATAACAAGTAACCTGTGAAAGACTCATTTCAATAGAAAATATGAAAAGCCTGTGCCTGTTTGGTAAAGAATTAGTCTCAATGAACTCTTACAATGACACAGAGGCAGCTAAGTGACAATGATACCACTTCTGTTGTCTCCACACTGGACTTTGAGGGGTTCCTGAGGGAGGTTGATGAGGAGGAAGAGGAACAGAGGCAGCAGCACACTCGCCTCATGCTGAGAGACCATAGTCCACCTCAAGGCTCAGCCCCCCCCCCACCCCACCCCGATCCATTCAAGCATTGTCGGCAGTCAGAGTTAGGTAAGAATCGTACAATATTGTTCATCCCCATTAAATATGCTTTACTAATTTCTTTTCCAGGTTGTTAGTGTTTGCTGGTAACCAGTTTGATGTGGGTTAGGGGGTATGAGGGACAACTTTTCCAAGATGAGAGACCCACAAGTAATTTTCTTCATAAGATTAGTTATTTCTAACTTGTGGAATTTTCAAAGTGTGGCATGTGCTCAGTCTCATAAAGCTGCGATTTAGATTTCACTGTACAGGCGTACCCCACCATACAATCCACTACTATACCATACCCCGTCATCATGATGTAAAAAAAAAAAAATAACACCTTTCCCTGCCTATCGATGAACAACTTTTCTGAGATGAGAGACCCACAAGTAATTTTCCTCATAAGATTAGTTATTTCTAACTTGTGGAATTCTCAAACTATGGCATGTGCTCAGTCTCATTAAGCCGCGATTTTAGAGATTTCACTGTACAGGCATACCCCGTCATACGATCAATCACTATACGATACCCCATCACTGTGATGTAAAAAAAAATTACACCTTTCCTCGCCTACTGATGGCCAGTCCCTGGTTATCCGATGGGTTGCTTTGAACCAAATGCACTTGGTGCGCACCCGTACCCTGCAGGATGGTCAACATTGTTTTCATACAGAGAAACAATCACACATCACAACGTTGGGGCCCCATCTCGGTCTCGTAGTGTGGGGTCCCGCTCTCCACACTGTCCTTCTCGTTGTGTCTGTGACCAAATGACCTCCCTAGCACTTGCCTGTGCTAAATTGTGTTACCTCACCTCATCTTGCATTGCAACGTATTGTTGCTCATTGTAACTGTGGTACTGCAGTGCAAGTGATCAGTGCAGAATATTTAATGATATTTTAGTGATTTTTTTTTTTTTTTCATAAATAGGGAAACATGTCTGGAAAGATGCTCCATGTAGTGATGCTAGTGAAGATAGCAGTGCCAAGCGTGGTTCCAAGTGTCCCTCTGAAGGTGACAGTGGCGATGGGAAGGCTAAGTGGCAACGTAAAAGAGTATCAATGGAAGTGAAGCTGGATATTTTAAAGCATCATGACACGGGCCAGGGTACATGTGCTATCACCTCTGTTCTCCGCTTGTGGCACTCGATGGTGTCCATCATCCCGAAGAATGTTGATGCCATCAAGGCTGCTGCTGTTGAAGAGGCCACCCTGACAGCAGCTTGCCTCATCAGGACCCAACACCCCGCGATGGAATAGATGGAGAGGAGAAGTGTTAATATTGGGGGAGGGGTTGGGAGGGGTAGACCGAGAAAGACATGGGGCGAGGTCATTAAGTGTGACTTAAGGGTTAAGGGATGAACAGGGAGGCTGCCAGGGATCGAGCAGCATGGAGAGCCACCATTAGGTGACCAAGGCCGATGCATGCAAGCATGATGGAGCCTTCAAAAACGAAACGAAATGAAACGATATATACATGTATGTATATATATATACTGTATACATATATATACTGTATACATATATATACAGTAGACCCATTGTATCCGCGGGGGTTAGGTTCCAGAGACCCACATGGAAGGCAAATTCCATGGAAGCTCAAGTTGTCATCACAAAATGGCATATTATTTAGCACATAAGCTAAACACATCCCTGAAAAAATAAAAACATACTTTGAAGTATTACAAATACATATTAGCACTCACCAAAACACTGTGTGCTCTCTTCATAACCTTCGTACAATGATGACGATTGCTGTATGACAATGATTGCCGTATGATGATATTGATGACTGTGGTGCAGTTCCTACAGTACTAATGTGGTAGGGCAACAAAATGTGTGGCGACACTGTAGGTAAGCTGTTAGTCTAGTCCGACCTGACTTCAGCAAACGACATTCCACTTTTAAACATATCTAAACTCTCTATTTTCCCTACCAATGATAAGCACCTTATGCTCTCTCCTCGGCTTAGAAGGATTACTTTTATCCTTTACTTGTTTCTTGGAAGCCATTTTCACTTACACAATGAAAGTACAGTAGAGTTACAAACACGAGAAGAGTGACGACAATGTAAGTAAACCAACTGGTGTTTGCAATAAGACTGGCAAAGTGGCAGGAATGCCCGAAGGTGCGGGTACGCTAACTGTAGCGATAAAAGAAATGCACACTGAACGCCAATTTCAAATTAAGTTTCAGTGTATAGTACATTATTAAAATAAATCTGATCCGCAGAAGCTCAAATCCACCGATGCAAAATCCGTGGATGCAAAGGGTCTACTGTGTATGTATATACAGTAGGGGCGGAAAGTGTTGACGCCATCTTAAAAAAAGAAAACATTCTTGTGGT
>JAGKTI010033612.1:0-11633 GCA_018397915.1 Birgus latro | reverse complement strand
GAAGGTGAAGAGCAGTATCAAGCACTGTAGGAGGTAGGGTATCACCACAAAAGCAATCACTTCGGCCGCCATTTTCGGAGTTGTTCACGAGGGAGGAGGGGAGTGGGTAATGGCGACCGATAGTGGCGTCACGAGTGTAAACAGAGGGGATCGGCGCGGGTGGGAAATTCAAACTGACGCGGTCCCCAAAAATCAAAAATTAATCGATTTTTTCGGATTTTTTTTGCATTTTGGGAGTTGGGCAGCCCAGAATCTCCGGTTAGTGAGTATGTCTGGTTATTGGACGTCCGGATATTAAAGGGATTACTGTACTGTACTTGGGTAGTGTGATGAGTGAGGGTCGAAGTTTAGTGGAAGAAGTTCTTGAAAGGGTATAGCAGAGAAGAAGGATTGCTGGCTCACTGAAAGCAGGGATAAGAAATAGAGAAGTGAACATGGAAGTAAAAAGAAAATCGCTGCATGTTAGTTTTGTGATCCCCAGTCTAAAGTATGTAAGTGAAGCCTCGACCTTGTTGGAAGGACACAATTGAAGAGTGAGAGCAGTGGAAATGGGGTATTTGAGAGGAACATGTGGAGTTACATGGAGAGACAGACTGACAAATGACGATGTGAAGCAGTGATGTGGTGTAGATGTGGATGTGATAGAAAGTGTTAGAAGAATCAACTGAGGAGGTTTGGCTATGTGGAGAAGATGGAGAGTGAGAGAATAATTAGTGAATGAGGCGATATGGGGTAGAGCGAGGGAGTGGGGGAGGAGGGGACCGAGGAGGAGATGGAGGGATGGAGCAGAGAGGTATATGTGAGAGGAGGGTGTAAGTTGGGGAAGGGCAGCAAAATGGCAGGGGAGAAGGAGACTGAATGGCTGTGGTGTTGGTGGAGGAGTGGCCAGGCCCGGCATCGATCCCGACTGAAACAGGGAATAATCTGAGGTCTTGAATTTCGTTACTAACTCCTTCATTTTCTTCTACAAGGTTCACAATTTTGTTACCTCGTGAAGGTTCCCCCACTAATACCACATCGCCTTGCCAGAATGAAACAGCTGCTATACATATTAAGTACCAGTTGCACTTAATGTAGCTTATGGGCCAATGATTTACATGTTAGAGTATGGGCGATATCTCTTGGTGACTGGGAGGACAGCTGGACGTAAGGGAAAGGACCACGTAGCTTATGTCCAGAGTTAACATTTCAGAAATCTCAAGTTATATGACCTGCATACTGACGACCATTACCATTACCATCCCTATCTACATGTCTTTACATCACAGTGCCTGAAAGGTTCAACAGAAAGAGGTATACCTTTTATGGATTTTAATTTTAAGGTTTAACAGTTTCTGCCCATCTTAGGTCCTCCTCAGGTATACATAAGGGTGAGAATGTGAACTTCTACATATTGGTGTGGTAGAGAAGAGAAGGAGAGAGAGATAAAGAGGGATGAGGAGGGGGAAGGAAGGAAGGGAAGCAGCGGGATTAGACGTAGGAGAAAAAAAGGGAGTAGAGGAATCGGGAAGGAAGGTGTGAGGACTCTTCGCTTTCTTCATTGCGTCGTCTTAAAACATTCATCAGTGTAACAGTACTCAGCCTCAAGCCATTGCAGTACTCCTGTATCAGCACAGTTACACTTTCTGTAACCACTACAGCTCTGCCACCACGTCTGCTAACGTAAAAAACCCTCAAAATTATTTTATCGTTGTCATCCATGCTACCCATTAGCCTTAAATTTACAGTAAGGCCCAGTTATATGTTGCCTGTTTTATGTTTCTTGCCATTAATATAACAGTAAATAACACAGTGACTGCCTATTAAAGCTGAATTGATGCTTATAAAACTGATTTACCTGTTTCACGACATTTGCAGCACCAGTTGTATGAAAAAAGTATTGATATTTTGCAACACATCGCTGACATGTAACGCGGACTTAATTACCGCTACTCCCTCACCGCTGCACCCATCCAGCCTTCCACTGCTGCTTCCACTTTTCCCACAGCTATCACCACTATGGCCACATAAAACAGGAAAGAGGGGTGAGGGAAAATAGAGGAGTGGAAACTGGTGTAGGAGAGGGAGTGTGCGTTGAGTACAAAGTCGACCCAGTAGCAGATACAGCAAGAAGACTTCTATAAATGCCTATCGACTATGCGAGGATCATTAAGGCAAAAAAAAGTCAGTTGCCTAGAATGGGACACATTACAAATAAATATACATAAAGGTATTGTTGTGTGAACTGAGATCCTTCCTTTCCCACCGTATCCGCCTTGCTTTACCCCCAACCATTACTCCTTCTTCACACTCTAATAAGTTCATATTATGTTGGCCTGTAATTGCAACCTTTCCATCTTGAATGCTGAGCTGTACCAAAAGATTAACAGTAAAAGATATCTGTGGAGTGACGTGGCCCAAGCAGCGCTGACGACATAGTCTTGACACATGCACACGCGGTGTTCCTTGTGTCCTTTATCCCCGCTACCTGACCATTGTGTCGTGTCCTTGACCCACACTCGTGATTGAATCCTGAGTAATCGCCCCGTCGTGTTTATGAGGCAGCATAAAACCAGTAAAATCATAGCTACCAAAGCAAAACCCGATTTACGCCTGATGTTAAAGCTGGGCGGCTAATATGGGGGATTTCATGCCCCCCACGTTATCCAAATAATAATGGTTCTTACGGAAAAAACTGCGCGATTAAATTTTCGTGGCAGTTTACACGGATGCATTAATTGTTAAAAACGAGGGTCCACTCTATGCCACGCTCGTATCATTACCTTTCTCAGGGAACGCTAATTGACGTGTTCTGACACTGAGGCTCCGATCACGCAATCTCTGATAAATAAAATCGGCTGATGTTAGCTGGAATAATATGCTATAAGGTGAAAGATACCGTTATTAACGGTGAAAGATACCGGTATTAACATTTGCATGTTCCGTTGACTCACTGTAAGCTGGATAATATCACCTGATATTTGCCGATACACATACTAGACTTGTTTCGACAATGAGGCGATTAACAGTACACATATTAATCCTCTTAGACTCCTATAATCACTCTCGGTTGAATAATTTTTCTGGCGTTAACTGTAACACGAGAATACTAGAATGGCACTCAGTAGAGAGCGTACCTCCGCCAAGGCTCAACATGCAGCTGGAAAAAGACTACCCCCATATAAATGGATATTTAAATCCGCTAGATCAGGAATTTTATATTGATCCGCGCCAAACTGTACTGTACACATTCGTAGATACCAACATCCTAAATATTCCTTATTTTTTCTTCAAAATCCATGCAATATTCACTGAAAAATTTACGAAAACGTTGAAAAACGCCCCATCTCACAATGATGAAGAAAGTGAAAAAAAAAAAAAAATCCTGGATCAGCGCCTATATCCGGATTCGCACCATAATTTAATGGAGTCTATTCTGGGCCAAGGCCCATTCTTATACCAAGTTTGGTGGAAACCCGTCCAGTAGTGTAATCTTACTCGAAAACCAACTAGCCAACAAACAAACAAACGGACAGGGGTGAAAACATAACCTCCTTGGCGGAGGTAATTAATGGTTCTTGTAGTAATACCCCCAAGGTCCTATGACTCGCTCTTGGCTGAATATAATCGTGTAACATTGGTATTCAAGTGTGATGCCGACCATGAGAGGACTAACAACATTATTTTCTCTCACAGGTAAAAAAATAAACTGTAATTCTGTATGAGACGCACCTGACATCCTGCTGTGTGGCCGTGTTTGCGTGGCTGTTGTTTCCTCTAGGCTGGCATATTGCTCTGCTCACTGCCCTGAATTCTGTGGCCATATGGCTCATCATATAGTTAATAATTCTGTTAAACTAATTATATATGTACCTGAACACAGTACAGATCTCTACCTTTGTAACTATACCCAAACGTCTTGTTCCAACGCTTGGGGAGGGGGGGGGGGCGTTGGCACAAACAAAACGCCTCTATGATTCTCTGTCGTCCACCTTGAGAATGCCGTCCTCGGGCTCCCTCTACACTTCTCCCTCTCCACTTACATAATTATGGTGTTCTTGCCAAGCTATCATTCTCCATTCTCTCAACAAGACCTAACCATCTTAAGGATACTTCTCTTTAAATTTCCAAGCACATCCGCGATAAGTCCACACTGCACCTTTCCTTCCCTGTTTGTCTTCCTGTCTCTCCACGTAACTACTACCCGTATGCTCCGCTCAGGTACCTCGTATCTACTAATCTCACTCTTGCTTCTTGTCCTTCCAGCAAAGTTTATGCTTCATTTCCAGACGTTACAGAGATCACAATACTATCGTGAATCGAATTTCTTTTAATTAGCAAACTTTGTTCCCCGTTCTGTATCGGAGTCTTCTTTGTACTTCCAACCTTCCTTCCCTGGTGAACTCTTTCTTGCACTTCATCCGCGAGAACTCCGTCCGTGATCGCAACACTGTCTAAGCATTTGAAGGCACTTACGCACTTACGTCCTCCATTTCCTGACTCCAGCTCTCTCGTCACTCCTTGGCTTCATTCCTCTCAAAGATCATAGCAGCACTCGTTACTGCATATACTTACAACCTTTTCTTACACACTTCCAAACTCTTTCACATAAATGCAGTCCTATTAATGCATTTTGGCCGGGCACATTGCTCGTTTGGTTCCGGTAAATTCGTGGCATTTAGTGAGAATAAGCTCGTCTGACGAGGCGATCAAACATGCTCCGGCCAGCCTTGTCCTGGAAAATGAACCCACCAGAATGATGGATTCCTTTGGAGATTTCCCTGATGTAGTTGGTAGGAGTTACAGTATTAATACAGGGTCGACATAATATCTACAAAATGCAGTACATGCGCATCTAAAAAAAAAAAAAATGCAATGGTACAGTTCCACGGATCTGACATCCACGGATCAGACAAAAGATGCATACCCATCTCTGCAAAACATGTATCTATCTATCTGTAAATATACATACATACATATATACTTACAACGAGGTTCAGGGTAGTGTATAGAGGTTCGATTCCTGAATGGATGCCGCAATTGCATCTCCTTCCAGTTAATAAGGGCACCATAGAATGTTACACATCACCCCGGATTGGTTTGGTGATTACTACCCAGCGTTGTCATTAGCATCTTCGGTTAAAGAACACCATTAACTTTGTCACTCAGCGTGGTCAGTTAAGTAAAAAGTAACCAGCACTACATCACGTAAGTGGACGATAGTCACCACAACCTACAGCTAAAGAATACATGCATGTGCTTACCGTTATTTATGCATACTTAATACTGCATTCAAGTGAGGAAGACAGACTCGGGGAAAGGGAAAGTGAGAGCCAGTGCGAGCGAGAGGCAAAGGGACAGAGTGAAAATGAGAGTTATGAATGGGCGGAGATGCTGGTATAAAACTGAGTGTGAGGGTGAGTGAGAGTGTAAGAGTCTGTGAAATTGGGAATGAGGAAAGACAGCGAATTAAACTTTGCGAATATAACTGAGTGAGTGAGAGAGCTCTGGAGTGTGAGAGCGAGTGTGAGCAACTAAATAGCAGCGTGAAAAGTTAAGGAGCGAGGAAGTGTGAAAGAGTATGAATAGGTAAGATTAAGAGTGAATCCCAGCATTTCACCTCATCTTCTCATTTGCGTCTGGTTATCAATATTCCAAGGCTAAGAGTGGTTTGGTATGTTTCTCTATCCATAACTGATGATGATGTATGTAATGCGTCTATGGAAAAATGGCACGTCCCTTATGTGTGACAGGAAGAAAACTTTTGCCCCTGATTATACAGTACTAAAGGAAGTGTGGATTTAAATATAACCATCGCATAACCCCATCTTCGGTAGCACTCAGTAAGGATCAACACCCCACCCACCTCCAAGAAGCTGTTCCAACGCTGACCATAATATTATCTCGATGGAACTTCCCTGTTGACCTGTTTTCCCTCATACATGTTTTTCCCGCGGATTTGCTCTTTCTCTATGAATCTATTCTCCCTTCCAGCTTATCTTCCCTGTGACCCTATTTTCTGTCATGGACCTGTTTTTCCCATGGACCCTTTTTCACTACGGACCTAGATTCTCTTCAGACTTATATTCTTCCCATGCTTATGTTTACTCTTTGGTCCCATTTTCCTCTCATGGACCTAAATTTCCCTTTTGTGTTTATTTTCCTCATGGACCTATCTTCCTTCAGGACCTGTGCTCTCCACACTGAGAAAAACGGAATCCTCGCATGGGCTTATATTTACTCATTAACCTGTTTCCGAGTGGACCTGTTTTCACCCATTTCACCTATGTTTCCACCTGGACCCAATTCCGCCAAGGACTTATTCCCCTGGACTTATCTGAGCGAAAGAGACACAAAGGACCAAGGGTTTGATAAGGGACCCAGAAGGCATTCCTTACGTAGGTGTTCCATCCCTGCTGTGGAACGGATTCACCTCCTGCAATCAAATTATCGTCACTCTGAAATATGGTGGTGGGAGTAACGCAATATGTGTATCAATCAGAACCCTATGCATTATTTCCCCTTGTCGTACATGTAATTTGATCATTGTAGCATTATTACTATGGTGCCAAATCATCTTATGGCATCTCATATCGTGAGTTTTTTCCTTCAAGATATAATACAGTAAATTTGAGACTGTGTATGATAACATTAGTGCATAGGATGCTACTGTTGGAATTCTTCCGTTCCTAACCTCTATGGATATCTATCATAATAATTAATAGCATGATCAGGCTCACAGTGTTTAATGACTTTGTATCAGTTCCCGCTTTCTGGTAGCCCTGCACAGAGTTATGAACCACTAAGCAAAGTTGGTAGTGCATTTTTGTTGCAAAGGTCTTTTTTTTTTTATGTGTCCTACTCTGGTCAAAGGCTTCAGGTCCTATCCCAAGGCCTAGTAGTCCTCTTACACACCTCTACATGTCACCACTTCGGCGCTAACATTCACCGTCCATACTGAATACATGCTAGGGCTGTCTTATACAGGACTGGTGTACTGGTATTAGCGGGGGTATTTTTACGATATGTCGGCGGGTCTACTAGCAGATAAGTAAAGTCTGCTTTTATGAAAATCAAATCATTAAGCTGTTCTCTGCCCCAGCCGGGATACGATCCTGGGTCCAATCGAACTGCGGGCCGCCACTCTACCGAATTGCCAGTCCAGTGACAAGACAGCGTTCGGTCAGCTTCTAGAATATTCACATGCGTCGAAACAATCGTGATATGAATCCAATTTGAATGAAACCGTAAATTTCCTGGTGAATCATTACCTCACCGTGAAGCACTCAGTCCAGTAATCGATACTTAAGAGATATATACACTGGCAATATCCATAAATCTTCAGATGCATAGCTTTACCATAAATCTGTTTGGAATTATGCACACATTCCCCCCCACCAGTCCAAAAGACGCAATTGAAATGTTCTGTATGGAAGTCACTGAACTTTAGCAAAACTTTACAACCGTGCTTGTAAAGCGAAAGAGGGTGTTATATTTTGATCGTCGTGTGTGTGTGTATGTGTGTGAACAAAATTTATTCGATTTCAACCAAACTTGGTGGGTGAGTAAAGGGTCAGCAAGAGAGTAAACCTGTTGCTTTGAAGAAGGTCACAGAGTTAATATTGCATAACCAACTTAACCAGTTTTTATCCAGTTTAGACCAAACCTGGGGGGAAGAGTTGAAGGTAACACACGAATAAGGTGATTTAATCTTTGTACGTAATCAAAGATCAGTGTCACAGGGCAAAGTAATATTTCGGTCCGTGTGCTTGTGTGTGAAAGAAATAAAATATTTCTTGTCTGATTTTCATCAAACATGCTGAGCGGTTGAACATTACTAATGGAAATGACCTATTGTTTTCCAGAACAACAGGACCTAAAGGCCAAGGAATTTGGCAGGCTCTGATTAAGGTTTTTATCCGATTTAGGTCGAACTTTGCAGAATGGTTCAGGATAAGGCGAGAACGAAGGAATTCGATTGTGAGAACATTCAGTCAAAGGTTAAGGTCACAGGGAAAGGTCAAATGACAAGGTCACACGGCAAGGCCAATGCAGTTTTCATTACATTTAAACTACGCCTGCTGGACGCGTTAAGGGGTCAGGCAAGAAAGAGGGTATTGAATTTTGAGAGCAAATAATCAATGGTGAAAGTCACAGGGCAAGCTTAAAACTTCGACATCTGTATCTGCGTTTGTACAAAATAACTCGAGCAGCTTTGATCTGCTTTGGATTGAACTTAGCGCATGGGCTGAGGATCAACCAACAGGTTGGCTTTTTGTTTTAAAAGAAAACTAGGGCAAGGGTCAGTGTGGCACGGCAAGGTCAACTTATATTTTATTTAAACCAGACTGAACTTCTTGTAAGGGCTCTGGTTACGACAAAGATAGAGTCGATTTTGAGAACAATCATTGAAAGGTCAAGTCACAGGGAAAGGTCAAAGGTCTGTGTCACTAAGCCAAGTCAATAGAGAACAGTTTTGAACTGATATAAACCCGACTTGGTGGAAGGGTTATGGGTTAGGGAAGAATGAAGTAAATCGATTTAGAATAATCAGTCGAAGATCAAGGGCAAGGGCAAAGTCAAATATTGGGCCCTTATACCGTAGGTTGGGGGCGGATGTTAGGCTGTCTGAGTGTTTCCTTTTGTTTGGGCTGCGTATAAAATAGTTTTTCAGTGCAGTCAACTAATACTTTATTTTCTGTTTTTTTTTTTTCCGTTTCTTTTTCATTATGCCACATGATTTTATTCACCTCAGGAGAGAGAGTAAATTCACTCCAGTCCACTAACCCTTTCTAATTTCGTTCTTTGTACTGCCACGCAATTTTATTCAGCATAGTTGTGGCGGTGCAAAAGAAGCAAGCATTTAGTGAGCGGGTGGGTAGCAGAGAAATGGAGGAAACTGAGAGATTGAATAGAGAGTTGTATGTGGAGAAGAGGAGAGAAGCAAATATATGAGACAAGAGAGTAAGAAGAGAGTGGATGAGGAGTTTGGAAGGAATTTGAGTGCGAAGTGGAGAGAACGTAAGGAAATTTTCTGGAACGAGGTAAAGAGAGTAAGACAGGGTAATGAAGAACGTAGTAGGGGAGTGAATGATTGAAAAATGGTAGACTGCTGGTAGGGAAGAGAGAAAAAGTGAGCAGATGGAAAGAACACTTCAAAGAATTGCTAAACATAGATAATATAAGCAAAACGAGTATAAGTGGCTGGGGAATGACTGGGAAAAGGAGGGAGATGAAAAAGAAGAAAGAGATCAGTAGGATGGGTGTAGTGGAAACAATGAAGAAAGTCAAAATGTGGAAAGCCCCAGGAATTGATGGAGTGTGTGGTGAAATGCTGAAGCATGGGGGAGAGATAGTGGTAGAATGGATATGGAAGATGTGCAGATTGGCCTGGGAGGAAGGTAAAGTCCCAAAGGACTGGAAGTCAGGTATATTTATTCCCTTGTACAAAGGAAAAGGGGGAAAAGAACAGTGTGGTAATCATAGCCGTATTTGTCTTCTTAGTGTAATAGGAAAAGTATATGGTAGGATACTTATTGACAGAGTTAGGGAAATAACAGAGAAATTAGAGAACAACAGGGAGGTTTCAGGAAGGGAAGAGGCTGTGTAGATCAGATATTCATCCTAAGGTGTTTAGTGGAAAAGTTTCAAGAGAAGGGAAAGAAATTGTATGCTGCTTTCATGGATGTGGAGAAAGAATATAACAGGGGTGAACAGGCAAGGAATCTGGAAAGTATTTAAAATATACGGTGCAAATGGGAAGCTGTTCAGTGCCATGAGGAATCTGTATGAGAGCGCTAAGGCTGCAGTGCGTGTGGATGGTGAACTGAGTGAATTTTCCTGTCTGAATGTTGGATTGAAACAGGGATGTGTCATGTTTCCATTGTTGTTCAATCTGTATATGGATGGAGTTATAAAAGAAATACGAGATAGGGCAGTGGATGTTGGAGTGGTCCTAATGAGACAGGGCAGAGTTTAGAAGCTTGCTGTTCTCTTTTTTGCAGATGATACTGTATTGTCAAGTGAAGACGAATGGGAAATCCAAGGCTTGGTGAATGAGTTTGGGAGAATACAGTATGTAAGAAACGGAGTCTTAAGGTGAATGTAGAGAAACGTTGTGGTACTCGAGAAAAATGAAGTCTCTGAATGCTTAGTGAGGCTTAAGAGTGAAGAAATAGAAAATGTAAGTGTATTTAATTACTTTGGTAGTGTGATGAGTAAGGATAGAAGTTTGGAGGATGAAGTGCCTGAAAGGGTGCACCAGGAAAGAAAGGTTGCTGGTTCATTCAAAGCAGTGATAAGAAAGAGGGAAATGAGCATAGAAAAAAAAATCGCTGCATGACTATTGCGATCCCCACTCTAATTTATGGAAGCAAAGCTTGGTCCTTGTTGGATGGACACAAGTCAAGAGTGAGAGAAATGGATATGAAATGGATATGAGTTATTTGACAGGAGCATGTAGAGATACACATGGAGGGGCAGACTGGTAAATGAGGAAGTGAAGAATGTTGTGGTGTGGATGTGGATGTGGTAGAAAGGGTTAGGAGAAAAACGCTTAGGTAGTTTGGCCATGTGAAGAGGATGGAGAGTGTATGTGAGTGAGGTGGAGAGGGGGAAGGTGAGACAGAGGATGATATGGAAGGATGGATTAGAGAGGTATAGGAGTGAAGGGAATGTAAGTTGGGGGGAGGGTAACGAAATGGCAGGGGATAGGATGACATGGAGGCTATTTGTTTTTGGCCACCCCTTATGGGATAATGGCGTCTGGCCATATATAGACAGACAGAAGCAGGGCACGGTCTGTCCATTATGAAGTCCCCGCATCCATAATTACTATTTTCTTGGGTTTAAAGTCTACTTAAAATTACTTTCTTACTGCCTTCGCTCATTTGCACACCTAAAACAGACCTGTTTTAACTGCCCAAACTCCGTACCTTGCACTGCCCTAACTTTGCATCTCTAGCTGCCCCTGCCCCGCCCGTCTCATTGCCCGCTGACGTCCCTTTCACTGACCTACCTCAATCCTCAGACTGCCCCGACCCACCCTCTGAGTGACCCGACCCTAGCCCCACCCTTCTCACTGCCCCGATCCCACCTCTCTCACTGCCCCGATCCCACCTCTCTCACTGCCCCAATCTCACGCCTCTCACTGCCCCAATCCCTTCCCTCTCACTGCCCCGAACTCGAATTTCTCTTTGCCTCGACCCCTCCCCCCTCACTGCCGCGATCTCGCCCATTTCATTACCCAGACTGCAAGCCTGCGTCAAGTTTCTCCAGCTCAGGTAAATTCAACTGCAAGTGTCCGTGGTGTCCGTCCTCTACCAAGTCCATCAGGTTTGCAAATGTATCCGTTAAGGAAAAAATGAGCTGATCGGGAAGTTGGTGTGTAGTGGGTCACTTTGATGTGCTGTTGAAGGTTCCCTTGTGTCCGCTGGGTAGTGAGTAGGCAGAGTCCTTTGACTGGTTAAATACTGTGTGTGTATGTGTGCGCGCGTTTGTCTGCGGATTTTTCTGAACGACATAATTACATTGTCAAAGGTTTTCTCCATATAAAATCGTCAGTGTCATATGCTATCTTCGTGATTTTGCATTTAAGCTATAATTTTGTGTCCTAATTTTTCAGCTGCTCCTAATAATTTCAATAGATAGGATGT
>JAGKTI010033610.1:0-11633 GCA_018397915.1 Birgus latro | reverse complement strand
ATGCCATATGTAGAAATAAACTGGTAAGAAAGGGGTGCTACGGAGCCTCCTGAGTGAAAGGGAATACGAATCTAAGAGGAACTTAATGGCCGAAATCCCCCCTCCCCCCCTCTACAAAATATACACAAACAAGAAATATCTTACGTTTATACGGATCAGTTCAAATGTTGGCCGGTTTTCTCGAGGGAGGCCCCCTAAAGATCTCCCTCCTCTCATTTCCCTTGGCAGGTTTGGTGGATATCCATCTTACTACTATTTCTGATAAGTCCCAGAAGCTCCCTTGGCTCCGATTCACAAACAATCAACTCCATACTATTTGTCCTTGCAGGAAGGACAGACAAGGAAAGTTTAGAATCAACTCATACCTCTTGCACATTGTGTAAAACCAATCTTAGATACGAGAGGAAAGTAATCATGAGCTACTTTTTTGTTTCTGCGGAAGAACAAGGAAAGGAGGGCACAGAAACTTCCTCTGACTTCTGTTCTCAGTGGAACTAAAAGTCTGAGTTATGAGAGAGAATTGATCGTAAGCCTGTCAGTGAATCGGGGCTTGATATGCGATACGAGTAATAAGCCAAGCAGAAGCAGGAGCTCTCAACACTTACCAGCCGCGGATACATCTCAACTAATACACTTTGTTACCTGCGTCGTCTTCCTGAAAGAAAAAGAAAAGAGACAGCGTTATATTATTTTGAAAAACGAATTCCTTCATTCTCTTCGTAATACGATTGACGGTAATCATCTTTGTTTTTTACTGAGTTCTAAAAATTACTGATAACATTAGTAACAATTAGTTGCATTCCAACTGTTCTTATAATCATGATGGTGAATCAAATCAGACTTTATTATTCAGATAACATAATTTCAAATGCAGGCGTTTTCATACATCAGAGCTCCAGTGATAATGTTACGGAATATTACGAAACTATTTCTGAATTTCACTATCATACTAAACATACTTGTGGAGTTTGGGGAATAAAGTAATTTAGTACGTATCACTACGTTTGTATTGTGTACAAGAACTGGCTGACTCTTTATTTATTTATTTATTTAAAGCTTAAGTTACGGAATGCGGGCCTTTTTTCTTTTTCTTATCTTATCTTTTTTTTTTCTTTTCTTTTTTTCCCCGGGAATTGTTTTCACTCAGTTTGTCTGTTTGCTGTCTGTCTGTCTGTTGATAACTCTACGCCAAAACTACTTGTGCGATTTTGACTAAAATTACAGGGATGATCGACTATGACCTTCTGATCGCCTGATTAAATTTTGGGCCAGATTGGGCCAAGGCTTAGGATGTAGGCCCCCCCCCAAAAAAAAAATGAAAAAAAAATCGGCATAATTCCTTTCAAATTCGTCATATCGACATGAAACAAAACCTAAAGGTGCATCTTTCAAATCTGCATCCTTCATCAGGCAGGTCACCTCCTAGTTAGCGGTAGGTGGGGGGGGGTCAGTGTCAGGGAGTTGGGCTTAAAATTTAAAATGGGCATAAAATCGTCAGTTTTCACCCGATTTACTCCAAATTTGATATGTGACATCATTGACTAGATACCTTGTTGTGTTTATACGTCAGCGCTAAAATGACTGCAGGGGACGGGTTTGCTGTGCCTTGGCACCACTTCTTGTTTATCTCGTTCTTGCCATCTTCAGACGATTCTGTTAAGATAAAGGAGCGCCCACGTCTTTTGAGATACTGGAGGCTATACCAAACCCCTTCAGTTCAGAAAGTTTCTCCCAAACTGAATAAGATCATTAACTAGCAAGAACAGAGTAAAAAAATACGGCATGGGATTGAAAGAGATAAGAACATAGCTTGGGACGCACAGATAGCCTTTCTGAATATTAATGCAGCGAATGTAGCTTTAGTGCTTTGAGTAAGATCGAGGTAGAGTTAGAATTGGTGTAGAGGTTCTACACCAAGTCACAACAGAGGATATTGTATTAGATCCGTTTTATATACACTGAATCTGATCCGGTTTACAGACATTGCATCGGACTCGGTTTACAGACGTTGCATAATAACCGGTTTAAGGATTCTGCATAAGGTCTGATTTATATAAATGCATATGATTTGATAGGTATTGCATAAAATCCTTTTACATATACAGTATTATAGTAGACCTTGTTCATGATGCATAAGATGCGGTTTACAGATGCTGTATTAGATCCGACTGAGATTTTGCAGATCCAGATACACTAGTTCGGTTTACAAATACTGTACTTCCACACACGCAAGGCATTATCGTAAGGCTCCAACAATGAAGGTATGATACTGACAACAAATTAGTACAAAGAAAGCAAAATTGCAACAACGCTAAGCCAGTCCACAGACCTCTCTCAGCTCTACAAAACACTTAACGGCATCACTGAATCACTCTAAGACCCATGGCGCCATCACCTCCAACACCCAACACATCCCTTCTTACAGAGAACAAGCAGATCCTTTAACCCCTACGCAGACATAAGTCACCTTACATCAACACGCACATCTGTCTGAGAAACAGTCTTCTCGGCATTGGCACTTGGAAGTCCTTGCCATTTGACCACAACGTAGCCTCCTTCACTCCATGACAGATATAGAACATCATCGTGAAAACAAAAAAAACTACAAAAGCAGGGCCGGATGGTATCAGCAACATACACCTCAAACACTGAGGACTGCACGGCATCCAGGCCCTCACAAATATCAACTGCTCATAGACATACTGTTGTATTCCCAATATCTGGAAACATGGAACCATCATCACTATTCTTAAACTAGAAAGCAGGCAGAGCTCATACCTCAGCCAACGCAACTATAATTTAAGATTTATAAACCATCCTCCGCCTAAAATCGCTGGAGAAGGTGATTAACTATAGGCCACAGTCTAGGTCTGCCCTCGTTACACAAACTCAGAGATGGGATACCTCCGCAGACGCCAATACAGTTTATGATTTCTTGCATCCAGATCCGGTTCCACTTAAAAATTTAATCAGCTCTTCCTTGATCCAATAAACGCCTATCCACCAGATTTCATTGAAATCCGATGGCAACTTTTTGAGATATTTGTCTACAAACAGACATGGGTGAATAAACAACCTTTTCCAACTTCGCTGGAAGAGCTAACTAAACAAGGACTTAATATACCTTTGTTCATACAGACTCATTCCACTGCTTAGCTCACCATCCAAATTATTATTATTATTATTTTTTTCCTTGGGGCTTAATGGCCATCATCCTCTTGGGGGATATTAGGCCAACCAAGTTTTGATGGTAAGAATAAAAAGTGGGGCTTCCTCACGTCACACTACCGGCCGAGCTATTATCGCAGTCGAGGCGGAAGCATGTGATAGAATGCTCTCAGATCGGCTAGACGTCCCTCCTCTCCCCGGATGATCAAGACAGGTCTGATCTCCTCACCCATGTCGGCAGCCCGGAGCAGATCGTAGAGGGTGATATAGGTCGTGGCTCCGAGCTGGTACGACCAAGTGTGGGCACTGAGGGACACGAGGTGTTGGTAGGAGACTACATCTAGCAGATCCTTGAGGTCGATGATTGGAGGGCGAGATGGAGGGCCCTCCACTGCCGGAGGAGGGGAGGACTCACGAATCTCCTCCCCGGCCGAGGAGTCAGTCGACGCTTCCTCGGCCATGGAGGCAGTATCTGAAGAATCCTGCCCTTCCTCCGTCATCGATGGTTGCTCGTGAACTTGTACCGTGGTCTGATCCATGGTCTTGGACGTTTCCTGGTCGTCAACAGAAGAGGGAGTGGCAGTTTTCCTGTTGAGGGGGGCCTCCAGTCGCAGCCGCTTCCTCGGGGTCTGACGAGGGGCAGAAGATCGTTGCTGCCGGGCCCGACGCACCCGTCGGCGGGGAATCGAGTGTATGTCGCGGGCGAAGCACTCGGGGATGATAAGGCGAGGCAGCCCATTCTCCTCGAAGATCTTGGGGAGGAGAACGTGCAAAGCCCCCTTATCACCCCCACAAAAAGCCTTCGCCGTCGCGACACACATCTCCACGAGCAGATTTAGCTGCTCAGGATTCCCAGTATCCCTGGCCTGATGTCCCTGGGCCGTGAGACGTCACTGTGCATAAGCAAAGCCCTGCACGGCCACACCTCCCGGCCCAGTAACATCCCGGGCCTCAGGACCCTTTGGAGTCCCAAACAGATCAAACTCCACCCGCTCTCCATCACCTAGGGAGCGTTGGAGGTGCCGTGGATTCGGCTTAACGATCGTCGAACGGTGCACGAAAACATCAACGCCAGTAACCTCTTGTTTGATGAAGCCGTACCCTGCCCTCACGTTAAACCAAACCACAGCCCCCTTGATCTTCTCGGCTGCAAGAAACTGTGGCTGACTGTTAGCTCCCCCTCAACGGGTTGCAAGCATTATCGTCAGCACGTCCGTCCGTCATGGCCGGCTGCTCGATCCTCTCTCTTCCTTATCCAAATTAGCTGGACGTCCAATTTTTTACAAAGTCACGTCTCATGTCCCCCTTGCTCCCTCACGGTTTTAGAGCACTACATTCCACAAACACCTTACTAACCAAGCTAGAACAATATACTTCTGATGGAGTCCACTTCGTCCCACCCGCACAACGCACACTTCATACAGTAACAGAAGTAAGTAAAAGTTTTGATGCCATCCCTCAACGAAAGCTAATAACAAAAATCTGCAACACAAACCTGGAGAACAACACCAAGCACTGGCTTGCCAGGTACGTATCTGGTAGACAAACATGTTACTCTCAGGGCAGGTCATCATGAACACAGAACCTTCCCTAATGGGGTTCCACAGGACTCCGTTGTTTCAGGACAATTTTCGTCTTGGACATACATGACTTTCTTACACCCCAAAAGCCCACAAGCATTTCCTCTTATGCAGATGACATTACCACAACCTTATCCTACCTCCCTCGTGAGGACAGGGTCCACTTGGCCAGGCTGAAATGTGGGCATCATCCAGCCCCCTCGAGTTATCAGAAGAGGTTAGATGACTCAGTCGCTGATGCCTGTCCAGGTTGCAACACAGCACCCCGTATTGTTACATAATGGAAGCCTCCATTGCACGCAATCGCCTGCACCAACACATCATACACTCCATGCGAGTTCTGTGGGAAAGCCCGGTGTCGGCCGTGGCCTTCCTTAGGGACTCTGGGCTGTTCGGCCAAACTGCCTAGGGGACAACTACTATTACTACTACCTCAGCCTCACACCACATCGCAGACACATCCAGACACATTTTGCACACTGCAGCAAAAATTACATCACCACACATCAGGCATGGATCAAGGACAACAAGCTGAAGATCGCTCCAGCTAAATTCACAGCTACACACATCACCAACAGCAATCGTGAGCACAGGTACACTCCTATCATCACACTCAACAATGTGCTATTCCGGCCAGGAGTAGCGATCCATCCTCCTCCAGCCAACCCGTGTATTTGGTAGCGTGGCATTCACGAGCATAGCAGTTGCCTGCTACGCATTTTTGTTGAAAATACCCCTTCAGCTCAAGGATTGTGCTAAAGGATGTAGTGGCAGTAATGTCTACTTTGCAGGTGACTCTGATAACAAGAATTAATCACATATACTGTTATTGTTTAATAAATGTACTGTTTCTCTACAAAGCCAGGCAGCCAACATAAACGTGTATATATGGTTCCACTCCCCGACTTCCTCTAGATTTGAACCCGCAAACACAAGAATTCATTTGTTACTGAGAGAGAGAGAGAGAGAGAGAGAGAGAGAGAGAGAGAGAGAGAGAGCAGTGGGTGCCCGTGTGTTTTGGAGAAATGGGTTGGCGGGGTGCAGGCAGACGAGTAGTGGGGAGTACAGGGGGGAAAGGGCTTTGGATTTCAATGCCTCATAGAAAATTCAAAGGTTGATAATATGAATGTTCCTTCCATCAAGAACTAGAATTTTCCCTGCTCTGTGATGCAGTAGCTGTTTTACGTAAGGACTACTGTCGATGGAAAAATTAATAAGGAAAGAAATACTGTTGATTTAGCAAAGAACAGTGCTTAAGAGTGAAACCTGGCCCAGTTTCCAGCGACAGATGTCCGATTAACGGGTACAATAATCTGTTGTTGTCCACTGTCTGCAGGTGTTAACCAGAGGAAAAATTTATACTTTTAGAACAAAGGACATTTGCCGGAAATTACGCAGCATAACTGAAGACAGGACAAGTCAGCTGGCGTTACCCAGAGTAAAACTCATATTTCATTCGGTCACACGAGAGGTTCTCTTGTGATGAAGACTCGTCTGTAGTCAGCCAAAGGAAACTCCCACTTTAAATCCGTTCGGCACAATATTTTCACGTAACGCGTAACATCATGTGTCGGTAGCCAAAAAGAAACCCATATCCAACCCTTGATCAGCCTGTCAGCTTCCCTGTAAAGGGTACTGTTGTCTGCCATTAGACTGAATTATGCTGTGAAGTTGCCATCTGTTATCCATTGTGTAAGCATCTGTGTGTGTGTGTGTGTGTGTGTGTGTGTGTGTGTGTGTGTGTGTGTGTGTGTGTGTGTGTGTGTGTGTGTGTGTGTGTGTGTAAAATTGCGAGTCATCCGGCTGGTGGCTAATGGTAAAAGGTTGGTAGGTTGATGGCCGGGTGGGTGGGTAGGTTGGCGTAGGATGGTAGTGGTTTGATAGGCAGGTTGGGTTGAGTGGGTGGGTCAGGAGGGTGGGATGAGGTTTGGTTGGTTAGGTTACTGGGTTGGTAAAGTGTGGTGGAGTGTGGTGGTGTGCCATGGTGTTGATGTGTTGTTTAAATGGGGTGCAAGGATGTCTACCTGGAGGACAAGGCAGCAAACGGGTTTATGTCGTACTCATTCTGAGCAGACTACACTGAGGTGTGGGTATGTGCGTTTATGGGTGAATGTGTAGACGGATGAGCGGGTATTTGCAAAAAGAGTCCCATAGGAAGAAGTCAACTGAGTGAACAGATCCAAGATGGGAATAGGTCAGTGTGTGAAAAATAGGTCCGTAATGGATATTACTCGGGAATCATACCATAGCAGGTATACAGAGTCAGTGGATTATAATACAACCATGGTGATACACGTCCGTTGGTTAAGAGGCCTGTGTATAAACTGCACATGTAACAATGGGGAGAAGATGCCCATGTGGGTAAATAGGCTCACTGGGAGTAGGCCCATTGTGGAAAACATGTCCATGGGTGTATAGGTTCTTGATGGAAACCTAGGTCAATGGAAAGATCCTGGGTCTCTGGGGGAAATTGGTCCATGGAGAGAAAATAGATCAAAGAGGGTAAAATAAGTTCACTGGAAAAATTGGTTTATATAGCAAAGTAGTTGCAGAAAATTAGGTCATCAGAAAGAATAAGTCCATGGGGGAAACTGGTCCAAGCGGGGTAAACATTTCCATTGAGAAAAATAGGTCCATTAGGTAGGTGAGGGCGCCCACCATCCACTCACTCGATGTAGTGCTGCTCTAGGGTGTCTGACCTTTCCTCTCCTCCATCCTTCTTTCCTTCCATCCTCTTCTGTCTTTCCTTCATTTTTTCCTCGTCCTTCTGCCTACGAGTGACTTTACACTCCCTCTTCTGTCTTTCTTGCCTTCATTCTTTCCTCGTCCTTCTGCCTGTAGTGACTCTACACTGAGTAACAAGCTAAATGGTTTCCTGTACACCAGGAAACTATTTACTCCGCTGGGTGGTAACCATATAACCAAATTTTGGTGCCTGGTGGTTTAGTGGGTAATTACGGCGCTCCAATCGGATTCAGCCGGTGAAGATTTATATCCAAGGGATGGTTGGGGTTTACTGCTCACGTAATGCTCCCAGGTTCCTACGCTCCTCTGTGGGGCGAATTGGATGATGGATGGTTGGATGAGATGAAAAAAGGTACAATAAGGAAAATAAGTGAAGAAGATTACCCCTAGGTGTTGCCAGAAATAGACTTACGTGCTCGTAACTGTAAACGTCTTAATTCTTTCACGACGATGAATCTGGTGGTAGATGGGGGTGCCCATCATCCACTCACTTGATGTGGTACTACATACTTCTTCCTTCAAGTTGATCATTCTTTTCCTGTGTCTGTACCCCTCTCTTCCTTTTTCTCCCATCCTTTCTGTCACTATTTATTACTTTTCTTTACACATCAAGTGTCTCTACACTGAGTGATATGCCAAATGGTTTCCTGTAATTAAGGAAACCATTTACTATGCTGGAGGAGGAGGGTAACCATATAACCAAATAACGGGGTGACGTGGAACCTACTGTGGTGCCCCTGTTAACTGGATGGAGAGACGCAAATGCTGCATTTACCTACGAACCAAACCTCCACGCTAATTCCTGCACTTCGCTATGGCGAGACGCCATCAGTCACGTGGGAACATCGATTCACTGCACGGATCACCATCCAGGGATGTTGCTTGCCTGTCGGTGATGAATCAGCTCGATCAGACAGAGTGGGGTAGCACCACCACCACCACAACAACAACAATGAATCTTGTGTGATTCATTATTTTTCGCTGCTGTATAATTATACCTTTGCCCACCTATGGTGGGAGAGGCATTAAGGGATTGGCCTGTTCGTTCATGCGTGCATTGGTGTGTGTGTGTGTGTGTGTGGGTCCGTCTGATCATAACACTATTGTGGGTGCGATATCTCCTGAACCCATTGACGGATTTCCACAAAACTTTTGTCAAGTGATACAGTATGAGGAGATGATGAACTGTTTAGTTACGTCAAAGGATCAAAGGTCAAGTTCACATGGAGGCGTCTTAGTTTATCCTTGTGGGCACGTTATCTCCTGAACCCCTCGATGGATTTCAACCAAAATTTTGCCAACGATACAGTATGAAGGGACAAAGAACTGGCTAGATCAGTAAGGTCAAGGAGTCAGAGATCAAGGTCATATGGGTGTGGGCGCGATATCTCCTGAACCCCTTGACGGACTTCAGCCAAACTTTTGTCAGTGATACAGTATGAAGGGGTGATGAACTGATTAGGTCAGCAGGGTCAATGGGTCAAAGGCAAGGTTATATAGGGTCGACTTAGTTTACCTTTAGTCTCATTTCAACCCACAATGAACCCTGTCTGGATAATGATTAATGAAACAGAAGGCAAAGCTGGAGGAGGAGATTGTCAGTAACATCTTAACCTGCCCCCGTCCCGTCGACGTACGATGCACATTGCACCCTAACCCGTCTCTCACTCCCGACGACGTGCATCGTACATTCTGCAATTGCAAGGTCCATCGTTTCCACATCTTTCAAGTTTCGCGGGAGATTTTTGGTAGGCATATGTGGGAGACCTTCCTCTACCCTCAGCCAGGTGGCAACACTGCCTGACCCTGTGTAACCCCCCCTCAGGGGGTGCACCATTTTCTCGCAACTCACCTGTTAGCAGTGATCTGGCCAGTAAAGACACATAGCACCACAGTCTCTCCGATGACGAAATTCAAGGCGAAAGTGATTCCCAATGTGAAGGACAAAGATTACGTGGCACCAGAGTCAGTAATGAACAGACGTAATGAGGAGGTAACGTCGCCAAGGTAGGTACATTATGTTGATGTGTTTGGTGAGTTAACAAAGCTTATATCGCCTACATTATTGTGTGAAAACCAAAATACTCTTGTACTACATATAAATTCGTACCAAATAAATACATAATTACCAAGTCTGAGTGGTTTTGGTTAAGTTTCCCTCACATATAGAGCGTCTTTTATGAAGCGAGGCGTCACAGAAAGCGGTAGCCAGGTGAGGGGCCTCTCACCTGTTTAGCGCATTTTTTTACTTCAGGTGAGTACTTTCTCGCTGAATTTTCGATGTTTCTCACTAAAAGCGGAGGTTTGAGCCAAAAAAGACAAGCTGAAAATTTTTCAGGTTCTGGGGGTGGGTTAGGTAAAAAGTTGCCGGGACGGGGCGGGTTAATGAAGGAGAATTTAGTAAATGGTCCCTGTTTAGGCCTATGCATAGAATGCCACATCAACAATAAGGAATATGTAACAGAGCTCACAAACGTACCGTCCTCAGCATTACAATTAAATGAGAAATAATTAAAAAAAAAAAGATGTTACACATAAAGGATGCCATCATACAATGGTACACACATTTTTATGCGCGTTCAAAGCACCTGATCGAAGGACAATCAGGATATGAGATCAAGAGGACATTTTTCACCAGCATATCTCATTTGTTGAAGACTGGCATGAGCAAGTGCATCAATGATAACACCCACTGAGGCCTTCAAATCCGAATAATTAATTGCTACACGAGTGACCTAGTTAAATCACGTCTCTACGGCACGGTGACTTTAGAAAAACCTAAGCGTGCAGATCCACTTATCAGAAAAATGTGACTAATAACAGGACACGAGACACAGGGTTTCGTCCTAGCAGGGACGTAGCTATGGTTTTAAAAATAGGGTCTCTAAAGAGGTGGCCAGGCCAACCTATGGAGTGGCCCAAGAACTCTTTTCTCGGGTCCAGGGAGTACTCCCCCGAAAATCAAAGATGGCGACAGGTATGGCAAAGCATATTTTAGGAGTGGACATTATCACCTTAGCTACATCCCTGGCTATGCCATTGTATCCAAGGGTCAAATAACAGACTATATTTCTTGAAGCCTCTGGTTCAAACTTTGCCAATGCAGCAGCAGCAGCAGCACTAACCTTGTGCATCGATTCATCTTGCCGATCAAATGTTTCAAGCAAGTATGTCCACACCCTAAAACTGTACCAAATCTGGACACTCATGCACACTGTGAGGTGTGAACAAAAGATTAATCTTTTCCCGAAGCCCGCTTATTTTACCATGACAAAGCTCCTTAATTACTTTCAGTTCAGTAGATGGCCAAGTGTTATCAGACAGCTGGGCGATATGGACAAGTAACCAGAGACATGTCTACGTCATAACTAATAGATCTACCTTAGGAGGCTTTTTACTATCTCTCCTTTTACGATTCATTTTGCACATCACAACTTACTATTCTCTTGTATGTTATTTATATAAGTTTCATACAGACAGAGATTGCATAAATTGTATAACGTAGAACATAATGAAGCACCAGACAGTCATAAACTGGTACGGAAGAGGTGCTTGGATGCCTCCTTAACCGATGAAAGTGCGGGTCTAAGACTCAATACTGAATTTTATGCAACCAGGGCTCAGTATTAAAGCTGTGGGAGTGGCTCAGTTCCCTCACATGAAGACAGACCGATTATGGTGTTGCCAGTCTTACGAATTATACTGCACCTAACGCCGAACTATTTTATCCAACTGTAGAAGTTTTTTAAAAGAGTTAAGCATGAAATCTAATAATAACGGACGTATCACCTCCCTTCTCTCTCTCCATCTGGATTGCGGATTACTGATAAACGATCAGTTCATCGATCCTGCGAAGCAGTATGGTATATATGATATATATATATTTTTTTTGGCTATCGACCAATGGCCCGAATGCCCAAGTCATTAAACAGTTTAATGTATTTCGCATTTATTGTATTTTTATTTACTTTTAATTTTATATTTTTTTAACGAAAACTTAACCAATTTACACTGAAAAAACAGTCTAAGAACCGAACACTGATAAACCTAACCTACAAATCGTGGCCCTACATTAAAGTCTAATGATACAAATACCTAAACCAAAACAAATAGTTTGTTGTGGCTGTATCTGAGCCCTCA